>JAZHYW010037667.1:10000-65628 GCA_037355805.1 Ixodes ricinus
CACTCAAAAAATTAATTTTACGGGAAATTATTTTAGAGCAATATTTACGGTGCGAGATTTATTTTAAATTTCGCGCGGAAAGTTCATGACGTCACGGAATGATATTCACTCTCTCCACCTCAACGTGATGGCCAAGCCGATTCACCTCTCCTCCCGGGCCCGAAATGCCGCGAGAGATAAGAAGTTTAAAGGAGGTGACTACCAGCTAAATCGCGTCCAAAACCGTCAATAAAAAAAAGAAAAAAAAAAAACGTATCTTTTTTTTGACGTGCGTGTTTCATTTACATTGTTACAATTTTTCTTTTCTTTTCAGGGGCTTTTTACAGTTGTTTAAACATACAAGCAACACAATTTGACTACTTGAAGCTTCCAAACATTGTTTTCCTTATTTATGCGCTTACGACGTTGACTAGGACAGACCTGAACGTTCACTTCATTGCCGCTAAGCATCGTGAACTCTTATTCATCGTGATCTACTGGAGGAAACGCATGAGAAAGCTTCGAAAAGGACACGTCTGCCTATGCACTATTAAGCCCGACTTCACGCCGTTGTTTGCACAGCGTTTGACTGCGTTTAGGCATGCCAACTTTAGGCCTTATCCCTGCTGCTTATATCGCGTAGCGAAGAAGATCCTGAACTGGATTCGCACTTCACGCTAAAGCACGTGAACCGCTGATTCATCGCGATCTACAGAGGCAACGCATGAGAAAGCACTCGAAACAGGACAGCGTTTGCACCTGCACTATTAGCTTGTTGTCCCACAGCCCGGGGTTTCCTAGCAGAGCATAACAAAGAAATTGAAGCTCGCCTAGCACGGTCTGGGCACGAGCGCTTCGCTCTGACCAGCGCTCTTGTCGCACGAGGAGCGGCCTTCGAATCGTCATCTTCGATTTCTCGGATCAAAAATAAACAAGAAAATACGGTTGTTGTCCCCTGAGTTGACGCGCACCGCTAGAGGCGTGACTGTTCGTTCTCCTCCCCAATACTCTGTTTCGTACTTAGTGTGCAACACTGTCAAAAGGGGTTTCTGCAGGAAGTGAAATTAGGGGGGGGGGGAGTCTAGATTTTTTAGGGGGGGGGGAGTGTTAAAAATAGAGGAGTCGTTGCTAATAAAGAGGGTGCCTACAAAAAACAACAAACAGGGGGTGTAACCCCCTAGGGGTGTGTAGAGATATCACTGCTGTCAAAGCTGCTGGCGCGAGCATGGGGTTTGATCTCGCAGATCATTTGCACGCGTTCTCGCGTAAACGAAACGATAGATGAAGCTACGCGCTCCCGAAAGTGGCGAGTTTTAGAATAGGGGCCCCACAGCTTCGGGTGCCCCAAACAGCTTGGGGCGTCCCACCGCGCATGTGCAGAACTTCTGCGCATGCCCACTGCGATGCCCCGAGCTGTTTGGGGCACCCAAAGCTTTGGGGCCCCCTATTCTAAAACTCGCTAGTAACTGTGACAGCGGACGTGAAACGCTTAAGTAGGAAAAATGTTAGGCACATGAGTCACATCATGCGCAGGACAGCGGTTTCGTCTGGAAACTCAATTGGTGCCTCGAGTCACTCGCTCCTTTTTTTCTTTAGCTCGGGGACGGTTCTCCCTTCGCGTGCGGCGCAATAAAGTAAGGAATGTGCATAGTGCACGCCAAGAAATTAGGTGAATATAGCGTGCGACACAAACAGGACTGGAAAAACCTTTATAATAAAACAATAGGGACTTTTAGCAAACCGTTACCGTGTTCCGCGTTCTGCACTAACGGAGCCTTTGAAGCCTTTGAAGCATGCTACAAGTTCCCAACAAAACAGCATCGTTTCGTGATTGAATTACGAACGCTCGCTTAGAGCAAGTGTACAGGCTGCGCGTTCGTGCGTGCGAGACGCTAAAGCTCAATGTCAGCGGAACAAGCGCCGGTTTTATCCGCCCTCCTCTGTCGTATACCGACGCCTCCCCCCCTCCAGAGCATCAACATGTTTATGTCACGCCTGTTTTGTAAATATAATATCGAGTCGAATACGTCGTGCCCGATTGTCAGCGGCGGCGCGCCGTCAAACTACATAAGGTCCGTTGTTTGCCACAACCGGGGTGGGGGAACCCGAGGTCCTTTTGTGGAAGCCGTTGGGAAACACGAAGACATAAACGGAGCAACCGCACGCCTCGCGATGAAACGTGTATTCCGTGCGTGCGAGTCCGTGGCGGTGGTCTGTGCGGGAGACTCAAGAAACAGAGAAAGAAAGAACCAGCAGAAAAGGCAACGAGCGTACGACGACGGACGAAGAACGCGGAAGCGACGAGGAGACCGCTTTCTTCGTCTGTATTACAAAGGCGGAGACGCATCGGGACGAAGATGGGCTGGATCGTAAAAGAAGAAAAAGGAGCCGATGACGTTCCAAAGTCGCTTTACGATACGGCGCTCGCGGGTGAAATACGCCTGTTTCTTCTTCTCGAATGCCCCCGCGTCTTCTGAATGGGGCTCCGAGGAAAAGACTCGCTCTTTGCGAACGACTTTCGAAGGGGAATAACCGCCCCGAGTCGTCGACTCGCGTCGTCGCCCATCTCGAACGGACGCGGCGCTGGGGGGGGGGGGGCCGCGCGATGGGAACCGATTATCACGATGGAGTTTTGATATGCGAGGGCTTTCCGACATGGACGCGCGGTTGTCACGGGGCGCAATCAAATGTTCCGTATTTGCGATCTCACGGTTCCGCTTTTATCTTTTCTTTTATATTTTGTTGCAAAGAAGGGAAGAGGGGGTTGGGGGAGATATGACGAACTGTGCGGAGACGACAGCTTGCTATACAACACGCTCAATCCGCAGCCATGTACAACAAACACGGACTTGGAAGTAGAGGGCGATTGAGATAGCGTTGTTGTTAGAAAACAAGGAGGTTTCCCTTACAAAAGGATCAACGAGTTTCCATTGAGTTTCTAATGTATTCGATAAGAATACAATAGAAACTCAACAGAAACTCATTGATCGTTTTTGTAAAGGTTACTACGAGGTATGATAAAAAAGTTGAAGGTCGAAGGAAGGGACTTTCGTGTCTCTTTATACCAAAGGGTGTCGCTCTGTGAACATTTGGAGCTGCGCTACACGAGTTTTTGTAACCAGTGCACGGGCACAATGGCGATTTCATCATAGACTGCAAACCAAAGCGAGAGCAAACATCAATCTCGCGTCAAACTCGGCAAATATAAAACAGTGACCTTAGAAATGATTCAGCAGGCTCGTGTCAAAAAACAATAAATATCACGAAGTGTTTTAAGCGGCACTCGCGCTTCGGGATCGGCAGAACATCGCTGGAAGAGGAAGAGCGGAAGAGCGACCTTGTCCGTCCTCTCCTCGACTCCAATGACGTTCGGTCATTCTTGAGGCGCCAGTGCGTGCCAGTGACAAACGCGCCCGGTGCGCATCCACAATTGGCCCTCTCCCTCCTCCCCTTTCATTCTCTCCAATATAACAACGCTTACACACACACACACACTCAGAACACCTCTCAGAGTACTCCTTTCTGACTTAAGCCTTGTAAATTATTTCAGAGGTATTTGTTCACTGGGTGAAACACGGAGACGGCAGGCTCTTATATCGACCGGAAAATTCGGTTTCTTAACCTATCGCGCTACGACTTTTGTGCAGCGTTGCCACAAATGGTGCATTTTTTTGTAAAATTTGCAAAGAACGAACTTACCTGAGGAAAAAGTAAACAAAGAAAAAGGCTTAGCTCCTATGGAAACGCAGCGACGCCACCGGCTTCAAACAACACGGCGCCGTTTCGCACGGGAGACAAGAGATGGCGCAACGAACGCCGCCAACGAACGAGCATACGGCGCCAAGAGCCGTCACTTTAGCAGACGATCCTTTCGACTCAAACGCGGCTCGCGTTCCGCAGGCGGCGACAGTCGCAGAAACGAAAACAGGCGCGGTAACAACAAGGAATTGCAGTTCCTTGTCTGCTAAACACGCCGGCTCTCGGCGTCGTCTGCTCGTTCGTTGGCGGCAGTTGGCGTCGCGACTGCTTGCGCCATCTCTTGTCTCCCGTGCGAAACGGCGCCGTGTTGTTTGCAGACCGGTGGCGTCGCTGCGTTTCCATAGGAGCTAAGCCTTATTATTTCTTTACTTTTTCCTCAGGTAAATTCGCTCTTTGCAAATTTTACCAAAAAATGCACCATCTGTGGGCAACGCTGCACAAAGTCGTAGCGCGATAGGTTAAGAAACCGAATTTTCCGGTCGATTTAAAAGCCTGCCGTCTCCTTGTTTCACCCAGCAGATTTGCCGGCTATTGACGTAAAATTCATGTTCGCCTCGCTTTGGTTTGCAGCCTATGGAGAGATCGCAATTATGGCGTCGCATTTGGTCGCACAAACAAGTGTAGCGCAGCTCCCAATGTTTAAAGGCGAAGCCCTTCAGCTTAATGACGCTGGAAGGTCACTTCTTTCGACTCCTGCACGCGCATCACTGTGCTGCCCTCTCTTCATACGCTGCAAAATCAGACCCGGAACTTTTTGATCACACTCGTATTACCTCTTTACACGAAGCCGTGATACCTTGGCTTTGCTCATCAGCAGAAGCAAGGTTGTCTCCTGGCAAAAGCTCTTGCGTTTTACCGCTCTTTCACTGCCATTTTGTAGGCTAACATAAAAAGTCGTTAAACCACCTCCATCTGGCTCAGGGCACGTTCACCGAAAGCTGGCGCTGCAGAACCCTGGGAACCAGAGCCGTTTATTGAGAGAGTTTGGCCATACATTGGTTTGAATAGGCGAGCATCTCGGGGCCAACCACAGGCCGCGAAACAGCCCCTAGCGGTGGTCGTGTGCTCTAAATTTGTGACACGACTATACTTCGTTTCACCTTATGTGCGAGCGAAGGCAAAACTGGAAGCGCGAGCACGGAAGCTCCGTGCGTTCAGGCTTTGCTCGAGCGCGCGAGCTGGGGAGAAATGCAAAAGCGCTGGTCTCGCGCCTCATAGCTTTGGCTTCGCTCGCGGATAAAGTGAAACGAAGTATAATTTGAGCCGTGCCGAGCGGGACTCCGCGTCTCAAGACGCTCGCGCACCCCACCCTTTGCACTGCTTTCTTTCAGCCAGTCTCAGGACGCTGTTCTAGCAGTGCAGACAAAGGCGTGGGCACGAGCGCGTGGCTTTGGAAAGTGCCTCCTATGCACGAGGTCTCGTGCAAACAAAAGCGTTTCGCTGAGCTAGGCTCACGCGCCTGTGCCTTTGTCTTCACTGCAGACATTTGTGAGATGGAGTAGAGGTCTCCTGATTGGTCGACGCTGTGTCACAAATTTAGTTTACGCTCTAAGCGTGGGGAATATTCGGCGCTGGCGGCGGCCTTTGCTCCGCCTATTGTCCAAACTCTCCTAATATACGGCTCTGCTGGGAACCTAAAGCCCCTTGATAAAGGCCTTTTTTACAAGTACTGCCAACCATTGTTGTAGAAACGCGCGAGACACGTGCCGCGAGCGCGTGCTCCGCCGCCATTCGCTTCCAAGGGCCGCTCATTTCCATGCTGCGCCGCCATTTGCTTCCAAGGGCCGCTCGAGACATAGGCCTCGTGCGCTCGCGCATTTGACGCTACTTGCGAGACACGTAAACACATCGAGGGGCTTTACCGGGAACCTGGGTCTCATGCCCCCGTGCACACCTGCCCGTTTCTATCTCGACAAGCATCGATAGTGCCGGTGTGCAGTCATATATCACTGCTGCGTGGCGTCCGTTGCAAAAATAAATAAATAAAAAATTAGGCTGGGAGCAGTGCCCGTGTGTGTGTGTGTATTTACGTGTTTTAGCTTGGTGGGAAAAACAGCGCAGAAGACAAAAGAATCGAAGGAGTATAGACAGGAAAAGCCGCTATAGTATTCTCCTACCTTTTGTGCTGTTTCTTTTTTTCTTTTCTCTCTCATTATGTGGTATTACTTCGCCAATCAATTTTAATTATTTTTTTTTTTTACATAGGCCTAAAGGACGACGGCGAAGTTTTTTTCGTACCGGGCAGTGTTCGAGTCCGTTCCCCGATGAAACGATCAAATCAGACTTGTCCCACTCTAAACAAGACGGTCGGGAAGCACGCACTCGAAACGGGAGCCAACAGTGCGGCGGCTGTGCGTGGCCCATGGCGACTCGGAACCGCCTAATCAATTCCTCTCCCAGTAGTCCGGGCACGTCGCCGCACACCCTCCCCGTCCCCCTAGTCCTCCCGGGGCGGGGAGGGTGTGCTACCCCGGCGGGCGCTGGAGCACAGCGCCAAAGTGGGCGCGGCCGATGCCCCCTCGTTGTCAGAGACACGGCCAGTGGTGTTGTACGCCTTATGCCTAAGGAATTAAGTAACGAGCCACGTTAATAGCGCTACTTGTTAAAAAAAAAATATACTTCGAAGTTTTTGCGTTACCTCGGAAAAACAAAAACTCTTTACCGTTATCGTTGCCAAAAAAAGAAAGGCATTACTATAGCGTTGCTTTTTGATTATAAAAAATAAAAATGTATCCTATTTTGAAATTCAAACGCGCGTATGTGTCGTAGGTCGGCTAATATGCTCTCGCACGCAATTTCTTAAATATTGTTTTGTCGTTTCCATATGTCGATCGATATGCAAACCATAAACAACAAGGAAGAAATGGCGTGCCATATATTTAGCCTACCTACGATATCAATATAACATATATGCTCGGATAATACAATATCTGAGCAATATATGATTTGCTCAGATATAACAATTCTGGAGCAGAGCGGTTGCGTGCCCGGTATTTAATCCACCCGCGATATTTACGCGCACTCGTATTTTACAAACTTCCCTGTCGGCGCGATAGCGTCTTCGTCACACCCCTTGGTGAGGGTCGATGCTTATCATCCGCCCTTTGAAGCCGAATTTTACTTGCCATGTTTATCGCGAGAACTATCGAAATTCATTTACTGTTACGAAAAGGGGAGATTATTTCAGCATTTACAGGCATGTAGAATCACACGCGTGGTCTGAGCTTATATGATTCGAATGACTCAAATTTTGCAGCACAAAAATTGACGTCGGTAATGAAGGAAGCTATCGAAAAGTATGTGCCTAAAAGGCTCGTTAAACCGAGGAAATTTCCGAGCTGGTTTTCGAGGAATTGAAGACGGCTCTGCGTAAAAAGACTCGTTTTCATGGTCTATACAAGAGAACGTGTAAACAAGTATGGTACCAAACGTTTTCCAACTTTCGTTCCTTAGCTAAAATATTGCTTGCACGTGACAAATACGTCCACGAAAGACATGTTGAAAATAGTCTATATTCTGATCCCAAATCTTTCTGGAAACACGTAAACACCAAACCGCATTCGTTTTCACAACATTCATCTCTGGGCTCTTCTAGTAACGGTGATACTCATTATGTTACATCGCCAAAAGACATCGCTGATGAGTTTGCCTCATTTTTTAGCAGCTGCTACTTATCGCCCATACATTCGGTGAAGTCAGATCTAATCAATGATCCCAGTGATGGGGACTCGATTTCCCTGTTCAGTGTTGCTACACGGGACGTTGAAAAGGCGATAAAAAAGCTCAAGCCGAAATCGTCAGTGGGCACTGATGACATTCCACCATTTATTATTAAAGGATGCTGTGGGCTTCTAGCGCCAATTTTAGCCCATATTTTTAATGTATCTTTGCGTACCAGTATGTTTCCAGCAATACGGAAGGAAGCCATAGTTGTGCCCATTCATAAAGCTGGTGATGCTAGTAGTGTATCAAATTACTGTCCTGTGTCACCACTGTGTGGTTTTGCTAAAGTATTTGAAACCATTATGCAAGAATGTCTTTTCTCTCATTTATCTAAGTATCTGACGCTGCAACAACATGGTTTTATTAAGCGATCGCTCTGTCGAAACTAACCTTTGTACTTTTCTACACATACGCAGCCCCGGTCGTTTCAAACCGAGGGCAGGTTGACTCGGTATATTTCGATCTTACAAAGGCTTTCGACAAGGTTGACCATGCTTTGCTTGTACATAAATTGAAACAATATGGTTTCGCCCCTAAACTTTGTGAATGGGTTTATAGTTACTTGTCATCGAGGAAAAATTTTGTTCGAGTTGATACTGTGTTATCTAATCCGTTTTTCCCAACTTCAGGCGTACCCCAGGGTCAGTGTTGGGGCCACTGTTGTTCCTGGTATTTATAAATGATATTTTAAATTGTGTAAAGTTTGCTAAAGTGCTTTTATTTGCCGATGACATTAAGTTATTCTCAAGTATTTGTTCTGAAAAGATTGTGATGCGTTACAGTCTGATGTTTTGAGTATTTTGCAATGGTGCTCATCCAACCGTTTGCCTTTGAATATAAACAAAACTAAAGTCATCTCGCTAACTAGACGTAAAAATCCCTTACATTTTAAGTACACGTTGGGAAACTGTATTATTACTCGAACTGGATATGATCAGGGACCTCGGGGTGTTAGTCGATTGCAAACTTACGTTCAGTTCTCATGTAACTACTATTTGTGGTACCGGGTTCAAAATGCTTGGTATGATCTCCCGTTTGACTCGGCACTTCCAAGCACCTGAGGCCATATTACGTTTATTTTGTGCTCTGGTCAGGCCCAGGCTCGAATTCGCTTCTGTCGTGTGGAACCATTTAACGGAGACTGAATGTAGACGTATTGAAGCGGTGCAAAGGCGTTTGGTTCGCATAGTCTATGATCGATACTTCCACAGGAGACTTTACTTGACCACCATTCTCTGCTTAAGATTTTGAATCTCAGCACTTTGGATGACCGAAGGCATTGCCGAGATGCGGCTTTTCTACAAAAGCTTATCCAGGGTGTAATTGACGTACCTGACCTTTGGGCAGCATAAAGTTACGTGTGCCAACGAAAGTCACGCGACAGTGCGACATGTTCTACCCCGACATGCGATTAAAGGAGTCACCAATCTATCGTATTCAGACATCATGCAACCTCCTTGTCCAGCACGATTTTTTTTCATGCCTTATTTTACCTTTAACACCTGATGTGTATTTTATGTACTTTGTTACGACTGTTTTATTATGCTGACTGTTCTAATATGACTATTGTGGTTTCCATATGTTTGCATGTTTCATAGGAATCTGACTTCTGTGCACCAATGTCAAAACCATTATGGTGTTTTTGGGCACGCAATAAATAAATAAATAAATAAATAAATAAATAAATAAATAAATACATTAGTGACATATTTTAAACAAGCGGCAAAAATCAGAACAGGTGACTGAGGATTATTTGCGTATAACTTGCGATTGTTCACATTAACTTTTATTTCAAAAACCGCAAAAAAAAAGTGTGGTTTTTTACGGAGCGTTTTGTCCTCTGCGTGGTGGATTAAGATGCTCGTGTCAATTTACCACGCTACCAGAAACGTGCAAGTTTCAAACGCAAAATGCATCTTTTCCTTCTCTGATAACCAGATTTATTAATAACGAGACAACCAAATCTATGAATAACTATATAGTCTCTGCGAAGCACATAAACTGTTCTCAGAACTTGCTTCTTTTCTTGAGGTGACAACGGGCGTAGTTGACTTTACTTGTACTTCGATTGCACTCTTCTGGCGGCTCAAGTATGGCGTCGCTGCTCAAGTACTCGCACCAGGAATCAGTATCGACCTTCACATAGGACTGCAACTCGGATTCAAAGCGAGGACACGTGCTCTTGTTTACTTACCCTTAGCCGTTGACCACGAGCCATTGCAACTCGTTCCCAGAGGGCATGGCTGGATTATCCTCATTAGAAAGGATGCCACGGATACAAAGAAGCAGAAAGAGCTCACAGCAGGCACGTAGCCAATTGAACATAACTCATTTATCTTTTTTTCTTACGGTTTTACCTAAATACTTACGAAAGAAAAAAACGCAAAAGAAAGCGAAAAAAAAAATTCACATGGCCTTACGCCTAAAACAGAGAAAAAATTAAGGTGAAAGTTCTTTAAGATTTGGGAAGTAGTAACGAGTAACGTAACTACGTTACATGAAATAGTAACGCAAGTACGTTACCCGTTACTGTTTTGAAAAAGTAACGAGTACGTTACCACGTCACCGAAAAAATAACGCGTTGCCAGTAACGTCGTTACCGCCAACACTGGTACACATGCACGCCAAACATACGAATTCTGTGCACGTGCGTACGAACTGCAGAATTTCCTTTCGGCGCTGTCCGTGGGCAGTTTTCCATTACATCGCTGCTCGACAAACTGTTTCTCTACACCAGGTATAGTTTTATGTCCCAATAGGAATGTTTTACGCTATAAGGAGTAAACAAAAAAAAGTCAGTGTTTTTTGATTAGGCAGCAAAAATTAAATTGACTGTTCTTTGTGAACAAATGATAAAAAGACATAAAAATGGAGATGTCGGTACCTTTAAAATGGGGTTGTTGAGTTAAATTTTGAGGATGTCTCTTCGAAGTCTGGCTCAGGGAATTCAAGCACAGCCGGTTTGTAGTCTCAAAACCCTGAACGTCTTTGAGGTTCGAACTCTCCGAGCTCAAGAACGCCCCGGATTCTCGCGCTCGCGTTGGAAAAGAGCCACGAGGCCGCTTTTCTCGGCAGATTACGCTTCTGCCGCGCTGCAGACATTACAACGGAGAACGGACGCTTCATGTTGGCCCCCGTGTCCCCGATCCTCCTCCTTGATTGACGGGAACCCCAAAGGTTGGGCCAGACGCCACTCATCGCCCCTCGGATGTTTAGCACTTGGTTACACCCCGAGGGCCCCTCAACCGCCAGGCCGAACAAGTGCCGCTCCTCCGATTCCTCGCTGTTCGGCATCCTCGCAACCCGCCCCGAACCCCGTGTCCGAACCCTGCTGCCTCGCCCATGTCCCAGCGAGGCGGGAAGAAGGAACCCAGCTAGAGAGAGAGAGAGACAGACAGACGCACCATTCCCTTTCTTCAGCACCGTTCCCCGCTCGGAGAAAACCTTATTTCGAGGGTTTATCGGGCGCCGCAAGGGGAATCGATTTTTGCGGAACTCCATTTCCCGCCGCCGCCACCCCTCCGTCCACCCCCGTGGGTCCGGGCCTCGCCGCGCTCCCCCCTGATGGCCCCATATTTCACCAGCTGCGGACTACCAGCAGGGGCCAGAAGGACCCCCTCTTGTCTTCCGAAGAGTGCCTAGATTCCAGAGCGTTTCCAACTGCTGGATCCGGGTCACGTGATTTATGGCCGCCGCGTTTGTAATACGAGCTGCGAGGAGTTGACCCGCGTTCATCGTCTGCAATCGCCTCCGCCTTCCTGTCGGCTTTCCTCTTCGTCCCGAGACCGAAGAGTAAAAACGACAGCAGAACGCGGCGATTCGTTGGCGCTGTCATCGGCGGTCCCGAGACAAAGAACGAGAGAGGGAGCGACAGAAAAGTGGAGAAAGAAATCAGACGATGGATAGGCTTGTTCGTTTTGACGCGACAAGCTGAAGTTCCAGTGCTTGCCAACTTCATTTCTTTTTGTATAATGTGCGATGTCGGTGTTTTCCTGCAAAGTAGGTTAGAAAAGAGCTAGGCAAAGTCCTTACAGGTGATGTTTTGTTGCCTCGGGCCCGTCAGGATCACCCGGTAGGACCGCCGATGTTCGCGTCGCGGTTGCGAAGTGGCCAGAGTTCATGCGACCTTTTTTCACTTTAAGCCCCGCTACAACGCAACTCACGCGCATTTGCGACCAACGTGCGCAGGAGGCATCCAGCCATTCAACTGCAAACGTGGTTTTTTGAGTTGCTCCTCTCTAAGGTCTAGGCGTCTTCCGCCCTAGGCGTCCCGCGCGCCCTTCGCTTTCGAAAGACGACACCGCAAGCGAGCCGCGGGGGAGAGCCCGCGTCTGACAGCCGCGGCCATCACGATGAGAAGTGTGACGCGCGGCGTGAGACAAACGACTCGGGTCACTAGATGTGCTCGCCGATCTGCACTGCGAACGACCTCCCGAAACAAAGGACTCGACAAACGGGCACTGATCAAAGCGGCCCCACCGCAGAATTGATCTGGTCGACAGACGCGATTCATCTGATTGAGCTTGGCCGCGTCGTGTCGAAGGCTGGCGCTGAGGTGCCGGACCTCTTTTTGTACGTACGCGTTGAATGCCCTTCCGGAAGGTACCCAGGCCTCCACAGCGCCCTCGATGGCCGGAACTGAGACATGGTTCGCTTCGCCGGCTGTCATCATCTGAAATGTCCATTTATTTACAAGTGTCTAGCGTTACGTCCGACGTAACCCGGGTTACGTCCAAATCTCCGCCTCCCCTAGTTCACGGGGGAGAGAGAGGCGGGCGGGGGGGGGAGGGTTAGGTATGCGCGTTTCCAGTGCTCTCGTCCGACGTAACGCTAGCTACAGCGATTTATTTATCCTACGTTTTTTTTGAACGTTAAACGTCCTTTGGCTAGTTGCTCCGTATTTCGTGAAGCCGTGGCCTGACACGTCACAGGCATGCAACGCGCGCAGTGATGCATTATGGGACGTCTCAGACCTACCAATTTAGTTTCTCCGGTAATGTTACCGGGGAAGTTAAAAAAATAAAAATAAAATAAAATGGTGTGTAGGATACACAGAAAGAAGAAACACTTTAAGGACGAACACAGACACACACAGTTCTTTCCATGAGCAACGAACATTTATGAGATGCCCATGACGCTACGACCTTGAACTCTGAAAGAAAGAAAACGAAAATACTGTAAACGACTAAATTTTTGCGGGGACCTAATTTTCGCGAATTTCACGAATCACCTACAATTCGCGAAAAATACGTCTCGCGAACAATTCGGGCAATATGTGAACGCTACGGACGCTACGCTCGATTCGCCAAAATTAGAACCCGCGAACAATTTCAAATTTTCAACTTTGGCCCGATTCGCAAAAATTTGAGCCCGCGAAAATTAAGTCGTTTACAGTACTCAAATTTAAAATAAAACCGAATTACTCACAAATAAAAAAAAGACAAATTAAAATGATAGGAAAAATTATGGAAATTAACCATTGAAAAAGGAGGAAAAGGAAGAAGAAAACAAATTAAAAGAAGGCAAAATTAATAATTGATCAAAACAAGCTTTTTTACGATAATTCTGGCGCGAGGAACTCCATCTCTTTTGACGATAACGCGAAAGAAGGTTCAGAGACATTGTTTGCGGCGTATCTGATCTTAAAACGCTTCAATTATTTCGCGGTCAGAGTTATCTCTGTGTGAGTCAAGCACAGTAGTTTTTTCAAAGTTTGGAATGCAGTCGTAGCAGGTATACGGGCATGCACAACCATTGGGTTGAATGAGTGTTCGTCTTTTACGTGTTCTAATCTTTCTGTGTATCCTGTAGTTTTTCAACGCGCTCTGCTACATGTACTGTAAATTGGTGTGTGTATGTTTATACAGTCGGAACTTAGTCTAGGGACCATAAAATGACCATTTTTTACTTTTGCAAAATAACTGTTACATTAAACCTTCAATGTTCACTGAACGGCGAACATGCATCCGTTTTCGTGTCGGTTTATTAACATCTTCACGAAAAATTAATGAAATCGAGTTTTTCTTCCTCCCCAACTCTCCGCAAAACAAGCAGCGGCGTAATTAGGGAGATTTCGTAGATCGTTTTCGCCGTCCTACAACGCTCTCCGCAACCCGCTACGATACCCGAAACTCTACAGTCAAGGTCATCGGCGCGCAGGCGCAGTCGCGGCTTCTTTGTTGGGGAGGGCTTAGCAGAGGGGGAAACGTAAAAAAACGCGGTCTACAAAAAAAAACAAAAACAAAAAAACCCTAGTGTGACGGTCGTGGCGTTCTCTGGCACCGGAACCGGAAGTTCTCTCGGCAGTAGGAGAATGGGACGAGTTGGCGGGGTGCCGGTGGGTTTACCCAGACTTGTACGTAACGCGTTACAACTTACAAGTAATGGATTACTTGTAATCGATTACATTTTTACTGTAATTTTGTAACGCTTCCATTACTTTCTTTAAGAAGCAACGATCCTTGTAATTGAATTACTTCTTAGCTGTAATCGATTACAAAATTATCCATTACAAATTTTCTCAATTCCTTTTTTTTGGAAAGGGGGGGAGCAGACATGTACAAATTACTCAAAAAAGGTAGTTAAGTTAAGTTACTGAGTATCGACGCCAAAAGTAATTAGAGTAGAGTAGAAATTACGCATTTGTAATAGTAATTGAGTAAACTACTAACTACTGTAAAAAGTAGCGAGTTACTTTGAAGTTACTTTCGAAGTTACTTTTTATATTTTTGTGGTAGCAAAATGAACAGCCGTTTTGATCCGTGAAAAACCCTGCGAGCCTAAAATAAATGAAGTCATCTTATGGCTTGCGTTTTCACCAAATTGTTTATTTGCTCGCAGAAGCAATTGACTTTCAAAGCTCTTGATAGGAGAGTCCTCCTAAAGACGTCCCCAGCCAAGCTAAAAAGACGTTCCACCGACACGCTGGATGGAACGGAAGCGTTAAATTTCAGAAACAGGCTGTGCAGGGTCGGGTAAGCGAGTGTCGGCATCTTAGGTGTCCATGACGAAACATGTGAGGTTTGCCTCGGCTAGAGGGTCTTTTATTACAAACTCTCTTCCTTTTTTCTATTTTCTTCGGCAAGGTGAGATTGTTATGACTGGCCCCTCTTTATTCCCACGACGTTCGGAGAGTACGCTAAGCGAGTGCACCTGACCGTCAAGGGTTCAAGTCTCGCGCCACGACGATGAGATCATCCGGATGACTGCGCGTCTCGTTGCAGTGCTCGTGCTACGCTACTGAAAAAAAAATTGTTTTGGTTTACCAGAAGATGAATCGAAGTATACTTCGCCGCTGACGCCGGGTCCAACAAAAGGATCTCCCAAGGGTGAC
Organism: Ixodes ricinus; assembly: GCA_037355805.1. Lineage (NCBI taxonomy): Eukaryota > Metazoa > Arthropoda > Arachnida > Ixodida > Ixodidae > Ixodes > Ixodes ricinus. Next base: position 24,795 of record JAZHYW010037667.1, read on the forward strand.
TCGCAATCCTCGCCGGCGACTACGGTATCCTGACGCGCCTGACACGCCTGACAAGTAAATCGTTTTCAACAAAGCGGAAGTCTCCCTGGCGTGGAAGGTCGGAAGGACGCGAAGGATTACGTGAACAAGCATCGTCGCTCGTACAGTTGCAGCTGGAAGCGGGAACGTGCTCCCATGAACGGATTATCCGTGTCTGCGTTTGTGCGCGGGGAGTCCGGCTTTGCAAGGGAGTATGCGCTGACGACGAGGCGACCATGGGAACAGGCGCCCAGCTGCGAGGTCATGCCAGTGGCATCTCTCGTGGAATCCCCAAACCGCTTGAGGCAGAACTCACTAAAGGCAGACAACATGAAAACAACAACCACCTTCGGAGTGTCCCCGTCTTTCACGGTTGCAGCTGGAAGCGTGGCGCCTGCGTGCATTACACCGGATTAGGTCAATACTCGTGCGCGCCGGTATTATGTTTTGGCTGCTCGTCGCCACCTTGGCCCAAGGACGCCTGTGATGCAGCTTCTACGGCTGGAACGGAATGTGAGGGGGCCCCTTGTTCGGGAATGCCACTTCATCTGTCGGCGTCTTATTTATTTCTGCGCTCAAACTTTTGTGATGAGCAAAATTAGCACTAGATTTCGAAAGTAGTTAGTAATTTGAGTAGAAGTTACTTGAAAAAAGTAGTTAAATTAAACTACTAATTACCCAAATAAAGTTGTAATTGAAAGTTACCAAGTTACTCGGAAAAGTAGTTAAACTACAGTAGTTTGAGTAGAGTAGTTGAACTACGTCCAAGTCTGGGGGGAGGGATTAGATGTGCTGGAGTCACTCAACTCTGGGCAATGGTTTCTTTTTTTTAATTACTAAGCACGGGATTTCGAGGATTAGTAGGCCACTTCACTATGCTTGGTTTCCTGGGTACATTTTTTTTTCTGGGTACACCGGAGACTACATCCGGGTATGAAAAATTACATTATCCAGCCTCTTGTGAGTAATGTATTTAAACAGCGCTCTTTTTATTTATTTATTTTTTCACGAGAGAGATTGGGTGTGTTGGCGTCAATCTCTCAGCTTTACACAAAAACGGTAAAGGCTTTCTTTCTTTTTTTTTTTTCGGAACAACTGAGCGCGAGACCCCAAGGATTATGTTACCCCAATAAAAAAAAGTTGAATGAAAAGTAACGTGGGAAGTAATCGATTACTTTAGAGTGATTTCTCGATTACTTTTTTGAGGCTGAATTATAATTGTAATCGGTTACTTTTTACAGTGAAGTACCTGTAACTGTAATCACTTACTTTTTTCAGTAACGTGTACAAGTCTGGTTTTACCACAGTTTTACTGCGCTGATGGCACCGGTGCCACCGACATATTTTCTGAATCGGCTCCTCTCATCACACCGCGACAGTTATGGACATATCGCTGTTGAGCGAAATTCAGTTACACTCTAAGCTCGGTAACCTATAATGCAACTTTTAAACCGGAGTAACCTACAAAATAAAGGTTACAACGGCAGTCGTTTTGATGTTTAAATTATTTTCGACAAGACATTAGGTTACAAGGCCCAAATTGAAAACTACAAAGCCGATCTAAAGGTTACTTGAATGGCAACCGACGTGTAACCTCTACACAGTAACATATAGCCAGCCGGCAACGGCCAGGCGGCGCCAGCAGAGTGAGAGCCCACGGTTATGCCCTGTCTCGTTGTAACTTGGCAAAGGGTGAACGATAAGCCCCACATTGCGCGCCGAAGGCTCTGAAATGCTCGACGTATACCAGCGCAACGCACACATATTGGAGCATGACGCAGCGAAAAGCCTGATACTTCTTCGGAGTAGAGGCGCGCTCCGGTGATACGCAGTCACGTTCCCATTGGCCCGCCTGGGCCGTAGCTTCCGCTGTACTGGCACGTTACGCGATCACGGCTTCCTGGGATACCCAGTATTTCTTGCTTCAGACACTAGGCTAAGCGGCGCCACCAGAGTAAAAGCTCACGTTTGAACAATGTAGCCGCCACTCCCAGGGGTACCCAATATTTCTTGCTTCAGTCACATAGATGGCGCCAAACCAAACAGCATTGCAGGTTACCCATAAAAAGCGCGGCAACCTACAAAGCCCTCACTGTGACTTTTACGCGATCCTTCATATTTTCTTACTAACAAAAGAAGGAAAAAAATGAAGAAAATAGGGGAGAAAGCGCATAAGAAGAGTGAGTTCAACAAATTCCGAAACCATGCTCACGTGACCACAAACGTGATCTCGGCGGAGTTGTCGGAGTCGCGGAGTGGGAGTTTTGAACGGTGGACCGTTTGCTTGGACATGCTCGCGCCTGCGTCCTTTTGTGCGGTCCTCCTTTATACTACTTTGCTCTTCTGAGGTTCGCCAGGGCAGCTCCAACAAACAAGAACATCTGTAGAATCCGAATGCATGGGCTACCTCGGCGAGGCTGTTTCGTTGGGAACTTGCTCCCCGCTGCTGGAATCTGGACGTTGTCGACATGGACTATCGGCGCACGCAAACTAAGGCACCTTGGGTGAGTAGGTTCTCCATTTCCTCCTAATTAGCGATTGGTGGAAGTTACATTTTAAGCTTCTCCGGTGCGAATTTCGATCTGCGGAAACGCAGTGGTATATATCACGGCTTCAGCTTGATGTTTATGTCTAGGGCGAAGACCAGTTTACACTTAGACAAGTGCTATACGTACGACGTCGTGCACCTCGACTGGAAATGGCTATACGCACGACGCGAAACTTGTTGGGTCTCGTATAAAACGAATTGTCGAAAGTTTTTGAAGCTGTAGCGTAGTTTAGCGGAAAAGTGTCCGATTCATTCGCAGCGGACCCAGGTTCGTCCTACAGTAAGCATGTATATATATATATATATATTGTTGAATATTTGGCTATATGCAATTTTTTTTTTTTAAATTATCACTGAAAAACAGAAATGTTGTCGGCGATACTTCGCTGAACTAAATGGTAGGGACTCCCTTTCCGGGGGTGGAATGGCGGACAGCGGGGCTCGGGTTGCCGGCTGGACAGCGCGAAGCGGCGTGTACGACGAAGCCAAGTGGGTTAATAATTTTGTAATTAGCAGCCGCAGACTGTCGCCGCGAAGTGGCCAGAACGCAGGCCCGGGAGGGGGGGGGGGGCTTAACACGCTCTCCAGTCATACACGCGCCGTCCGGCATGAGCTCTCTGCGTCGTGCGTATAGCCACTTCCGGTCAAGGTGCACGACGTCGTGCGTATAGCATTCGTCTTACACTTATTCGTTTGCTTGCGTTTGGTTGTGACCGGGATTCTCCGTTCCTTTGTGTACACATAATATCTAGGCTCTTGACTTTGCCGCCGTCGGGTGTTGTGTATATATCTTATAAAAGAATCTATGGTTTGCAGGGGCGAGGCAGGAAATTGTACTTATATATTTTCAAATCACTCGAAGCTTTTTTTATTTTTTATTATTTGCTACGGCGCAGTTACAGGTGTTTATGTCGATCGTGCACGTTTTTTCTCTATAGGAAGTATTCACTGGACGCCATATTTGTGGGTGCTGTTTAGAACGCATGCTCAGAGCGAGCTCCCACTAATAGGTTGCTAAGACCGGCAATATTGGTGGTGTGGAATGCGCGTTACAAACGAACTGTGGAAGCTCGCCATCAGCACGCGCTCAGCAGTCGCGCACCACAGCTATGGCCGCCAGTGAATACACCCTATTGAGAGGTTTGGCGGGAATGGACCTTTGTAGAAATACGCGGTGCGCATGCGCGGAGTATTTGATGCGCCTGGGTTCGAGAGTATCTAGTTCCAAACAATCCGCCATCTTGCATTTCTCGCCTTTGGGCGCCTCGGAAGAAGAAGAAGAAAATAAGACCATCGAGAGTCGAGACTCAAGTTTTGATGTTGCGAACAAGGTGAACACGAGTCATCGTACTGACGACGCCCGTTCTAGATTACGACGTGCACCGCAATCATGCCGGTGAACTGTGTAGCCTTCGGCTGTCGGAACTATTATCGCCCGGGTTGTGGAACTAGCTTTTTCGCTTTCCGTGTGGTAAGCTTCATCCCGTTAAGCGGGCAGCCTGGATTCGTGCAGTCAGGAGAGTTGACAAGTCCGACCCCTCGAAGAACCAAAAAGAAAACGAACCGGTAGCACACAAGAAGCCTAACGTGCACGTTGTTTTCTCTACAAATACTCTCCAACCCAGTGCGCCTCAGGTTCGCCCATCGCCCCATAGGTGGCAGCACATATTCGCCAAAAGGTCCATTGATAGCACAATGACGTCACACTATCTCGTGCCCTCAGTAGACTTCCAGTAGCATATCTATTTGTTCTTCCACAGCGCGCAACGATAACAAAAAGATATGTTTCTTCGGAAAGTAATACTTAAAAATAGAACGTGTCTGGAAAAAATATCGAGAAACGAAAGTTAAGTTTAGAAGGGGTCAAGGGTTCACTCGACAATGGGCGGTGAACCTTGTTTCGAAACAAACACCCTTGAATTGATGCCGAAGCCGCGATATCTGTGGGAAATGCTGCGTAAATTAGCGTGCGAGATGTTTTGGTGGCGCCCTCCTATAGGTGTCCCCCTATGTGACGTCATTACCTTGCAAACAACAAGTTTGACTGGTGCTTATTGTAAATAGCATATTGTGGAAGCTTGAAATTCATCTGCACTCTCTGAAGGAACACTGCTAACACCGTCAAAAGTTAAAGTTCTTTCATTCCTCTATGCTTTCCGTCGGCGGTAAATCGCCTTTCCGTACGTCATAGTCAGCGTTCGGCCAATCGTGGAAGGCTCGCACCACAGCGACGCTTTGCGGTACAGCGCACGTCGCCAATGAGATAGTAATCGCGTATCAAGATGAGTGTTTGGTGTAGGCTAGAGATTGATTACATTTGTACTCCGGATCTTATTTTCTAAAATGTACACTAATTTTAAGGCATCGTCTGTCTCTATAGTACCTCTCGTTAACTAATACATATTAATCAAGATTACGACGGGAATGCAGGCGAGAGGTTGTGTCTCGTGCCATCCCGTTACAAGTTCCCGCTACAAGTAGATTTTTTTTTGTAAAAATACACACTCGTTTTGAGGATTTGTTTGGTTTAATAGCACAGCTCGGTAGCTAGTACATATTAGTAACAAACAATGAAATAAAAAAATATATTGCGTTCCTCGTTCCTCCCGTTACAAGTTCAGGCTACAAGTTCCATATCTGAAAAAGGAACTCGTTCCCGTTACATTTAAAGAAATGGAAGGTATCGTTACATATACGTTACATTTGTATTTTGCTGATTACGAAATTTAGTTGAATCGAACAAAGCTTTCTTCGTTTTTTCTTTTATTTATCCCATCAAAATAAACAGTCATAACGCTCTTTTCTGTTCTGTAACATGTATCACTGTATTACTTGTTTATGTTATGTAACCTGTTTTACCACCCTTGAAATGTTGCATGTATATTGTGTTATTTTAAGTATTATATAATGTCTCGTATATCGTAATCTTTGCAACTGTTGCGTGACTGTGAGGGGGCTGAGGACCCGTCAAGCTGCTTGAACAGCCTTTTTCCTCAGCTCCCACCATACTTATATGGTAAATAAAGCATTATTATTATTATTATTATTATTATTATTATTATCAAATGACGACATACGAATTTGAATGCTGCGATGGAAGGGCACCAGGACAAGAAAAACAAGCGGAAGCAAGGTTTCATTTGTTGAATATTCACCTTTAAACATCTCAGCTTTTAAACATATTGATATTTGTTGTGGGAGATCCAGACGAGCCAAATGTACTGTTACCCCGCTTTTTACGATCGTTTTCCAACAACCTCAAACGTTTCAATCTAACGAAGTCCCTTGTTCGAACTTAACAACAGTTGCTTCTCGATGTTGCTGTCGCTAGACGATGAAGAAGAGGGTAAGGGTTTTGGAAGGTCAGTCTTGAGAACTACAAGTCCTTCTTCGCGAAGGTCGGGCATTCGTTGTTCAGTTTGAGGGCGGGGGACAAGGGGAAAATGAATAAAGGTTAAATCTTGTGTATCTTTTAAGTGACCAATGTTCGGGATACAAGGGTGCGTTCGATGTCTGGTAACCTGTTCTTTTTGTTGTAACTGTAGGTCTCTTTGTGGAGGTTCAGTGATAATTGTAGTCGGCCTTAGACTTCTGGGTGTATTAGGATTTGAGGGAAGGCAAAGAAAGTAGCCGAGTTAGCAACGTCCCTCTTTTTGTGCCTTTTCCTTCGACTAAAAGTTTTGCTTTTGGTGCCGCAGTCTCGGGCACTGAAAAAAATTATCAATGTCCACTAGCTCTCCTGCACCCGACTGTTACCAAGCGTTGACCACACAAAATAAACCTTAAGATAAATAACCAAAAAGTTGTCGAGTTCCTGTTCTTCGTAAATATATTTTTTTATTCTTTTAAAATTTCCCTCCTGAAAATAAATTAAACATTACCCCCCCAACCGGGAAAAAAAAGAAAAAGAAAAAGGAACGCCGTTTCTTTTTCTATTCCAATAAAAATGTATGGAGTTCCCGTTCCAGTTCCAGAGATGCAAAATGGAACGGCGGCGTTCCTTCCGTTCCTCCTAAAAGGAACGGATTCCAGGAACGCCGTTCCGTACTACACTACTGGTTGGCAAAGAAATAACGCAACATGTGTCACAAAAACTAATAAAAAATAATAAAAAAGTACGCCCAACGTGGGGCTCGAACCCACGACCCCGAGATTAAGAGTCTCGTGCTCTACCGACTGAGCTAGCCGGGCGACGTAAGAGAGTGTAAAAACGTGCAAAATAACGCAAAACCATTCAGAGCGTTTCGATCATAGAGTTATTACAGGAAACGCCAGAGGTTGAGGTGGCGCTAGTGTGCTGTTGCCTTTTTAGGCAAACAGCAACCAGTCTAAATTCGACTTCCGGTAATACATTCTTATGGGAAAACGCAAATGCATTTTCTCTTCGCGCTCGATTATAAGAGCAAATATTGCTTAGTGTTGTGACAGAATGAAAAGTTTGGAATGTTTTATAATCAGATGTACAAAAATATGTGTCAGAGCGTTTTTCTTTAGAATTCATGGCATCGAACGTGTTGACGTGGCAGACTGCTATTATAGGGCACGTATTTACGCATAAAGTCAATGCTATGAAGCACACAGAGTGAATCAGCTTGACAAAACACTAAAAGGATGCTAATACATGCCAAATCAAACCATCAAAACAGACGACAAGGAACAAGGCATGGAGATATATGGAACGAAGAACGTTGTACTGGACTATACTTCGTTTCACTTCGTCCAGACGCAGAGGATGCTACGAGAAAACGGGACCAATCAAGCAGCGTCAAAAGTGCAAGTCACTGTGCCTTCTTTGTTTATGATTGGTTCAGCGATGATAGAACACGGACAGAAATATCACGAACACCATGATGGTGCCCTTTTGACGCTGTCTGATTCGTCATATAATCTCGTAGCATCGGCTGCGTCTGGACGGAAGGTGAAACGAAGTATAGTAACAAACTGTGCATGAATAATCAAAATAAAGCAGTCATCTGTCATCTGAATGCTACTACAGCTTGGATAAACCCTGCGCACTTTTTAATTGTTTTTTTTGCGTGAATTGATGGCTTTTATTGACATATCATGCTGTACAACATAGACCTGGGCCTCAATCTTTGCTAACTTGAACATTGCTCAATAATAATAAAAAAAGCTATTAACTAAATAAATTACACTTGTATAATGTGAGTAAAGCTACATAGTACCCACTACGAGTAAAGAAACTATGCTGATTTCTATTATTCCCTGGCGAAGAGAAAAATATCACGTACGTTTTCCCATAGGGATACACAGGAAGACTGGAAAAGTAGACTAACCGGAAGTCTCGTAGATACTAGCGCCAACTCGAGCCTCTAGCGTTTATAGTAACATCTATGGTTTCGCGGGACCGGAGGGGCTCGCGTGAGGCGTGTGGTGTAGATCCCGGAGAGGTGTCGACACCGGCGCATCGGCAGTAGGGCCAGTAGGGTGGTGGCTGTGCGCGTGAACCGCGTGCACGCGCACGTGTGGCGGCACGTGCGGACTACAGCGACTTTCTGTTGCCCGTACTGCGCCGTGTTTGTTGTCTACACGCGTAGCCTCACAAGTTCTCATTATCGAGTCGCGCCGGTCCAAACACTACCCTCTATTCTACTAGGTGATTCAAGGAGCGGCCAGGCTCTTTAAATCGACCGCAAAATTCGGTTTCTTAACCTATAGCGTTACGACTTTGCGCAACTTGCCCACAGATGGTGCATTTTTTTTGGTAAAATTTGCAAAGAGCGAATTTACCTGAGGAAAAAGTAAAAAAAGAAAAAGGCTTTAGCTCCTATGGAAAACGCAGCGAAGCCACCGGTCTTCAAACAATACGGCGCTGCTTCGCACGGGAGAGAAGAGATGGCGCAAGCGGTCTCGATGCTAACTGACCGCCAACGAACGAGCATACGTCGCAGAGAGCCGCGTCTTTAGCGGACGATCGTTTCGACTCAAAAGCGGCGCGAGCTTTTCTGATATCAGATGCCAATGTATTATTTTATCATCGTTACCAATAAAACATGTTGAACGGACAGATAATCGATTAAAAAAATCTGTTTGTCGGGATATTCTTGACTGTTTTTTTTGGGTACTGATATCGTCTGCTTTGCAGTTCCTTTTTACTACCGTGTCTGTTTTTGTTTCTGCGACTGTCGCCACCTGCGGAACGCGCGCCGCTTTTGAGTCGAAACGATCGTCTGCTAAAGACGCCGGCTTTCGGCGACGTATGCTCGTTCGTTGGCGGCAGTTGGCATCGCGACCGCTTGCGCCATCTCTCGTGTCCCGTGCGAAGCGGCGCCGTATTGTTTGAAGACAGGTGGCGCCGTATTGTTTGAATTAAGACCGGCAACGCTGCAAAAAATCGTAGCGCGATAGGTTAAGAAACCGAATTTTGCGGTCGATTTAGGGCCGGTTCACACATACAGCGGAACGCTAAGTTAGCGCTACGTGAGCTCTCCAAAGAGCGCTCATGTGGCGCTTCCTAGCGCGTGACGTAGCGCCAGTTAGCGCTTCAGCAGCGCTCTGCAGTGGTAGCGCTTCAGAAGCGCTCTGTTAGCGCCTCTTAGCGCTACAGAAGCGCTTTGTTAGCGCTCTCTTAGCGCCACAGAAGCGCTTTGTTAGCGCTCTCACGCTCCTTGTGCCGTGCTTGCTGCTGCGGAACAGCGCGTGCACGGCGATTCCGTTGTTGTTGTTTTTCCTTTGGCATTGAAAGAAGAGGAAGTAAAAGAGCCGCTCTCCAAGCAAAGGGTCGGGCAGGCGATCCAGAGTCATGGACTCTGAGCGACTAATTGATTGGGTACGACCTCATCGCTTTCTATTCGATATGCGTGACCCTGGTTTCAAAGACACGCAGTTAAAAAATAATCGCCTTCGAAAGAGCTCTGTGTCTCGGTCCCTCAGCCTGGGAACAAGGTTCGCCGGGTACCCGTCGGTATCTCGGTGGCGAAAGATTTCGCGCACCCAGAAGGCTCTTCTGGGCGTTAAGCCGTCTACACACATATGCACTAATTGCGTATGTAACAGCATTTGTCGCGTTTCTATTTCAGCGTCCCACATGTCCGCCATGGCACTGCTGATGCACCCAACCACAGGAACCGGAACCGCAGTGCACGCGCTAATCCGCAGCAGTAACCGCGGTACAAGAAGCGCTAACAAGGCGCTACTGAAGCGCTAACAAGGCGCTACTGAAGCGCTAACAAAGCGCTACTGAAGCGCTAACAAGGCGCTACAAAGCGCTAATCGCGCGCTATATTAGAACTAAGTCACGCGCTAGGAAGCGCCACATGAGCGCTCCTTGGAGCGCTCACGCAGCGCTAACTTAGCGCTCCGCTGTATGTGTGAACAGGCCTTTAAAGAGCCTGGCGCGCTCCTTGAATCACCCTAGTAGTGTTAGCGGCCTCGCCAGCCCAACTGGTAGAGACTCCGATGGCCGTTATCTGGCGCCATAATGACATATAGCGGGTGTTTTTCTATTAAACTTAACACATTTATTAAAAAAGAAAAGCCCTGAAAGTTACACTTATGCTGTAGGTGCAGGTGAGTTATACGGCTAGGGGGACAGAGTATAGGGGCTAATCGTAACGATCAGTCGGCTAATTAATTAAAATTCGTTAATTAACTTTTTAAATAATGAAAATAGGCATATGGTTCCAATTAGAAACTTGCTCAGCGTCATCGAAAACCACTAAATCAACTCTTTTAGAAGGATATAACGCAGGGGCAGTATATTACGGCGTTCCGTAAAAACGCTCAATTTGGACGCGTTTCTAGGTTTCGATGTCCTTATCGGAGCGCATCTCTGCACCCGCGGTCCTGCTCCCCAGTGGCTGAGACGCGCAACACACGTGCGCCCAACTTCCCTCCATGCTACGAGGGAGGCGAGGGGTGGCTTCGCGCCGCGACCACCGGGGGCAGGACCGCGGGCGCAAAGATGCGCTCCGATAAGAAAGCGAAACCTAGAAACGCGTCCAAATTGAGCGCTTTTTACAGAACGCCGTAAAATGCTGCCCCTGCGTTATATCCTTCTAAAAAGAGTTGATTTAGTGGTTTTCGATGACGCTGAGCAAGTTTCTAATTGGAACCATATGTCTATTTTTATTAATTAAAAAGTTAATTAACGAATTTTAATTGATTAGCCGACTGATCGTTACGATTAGTCCCCATATACTATGTCCCTCTGGCCGTATAACTCGGCTGCACAAACCGCATTAGTGTAACTTTCTACGGCTTTTTTTTTAAAAATTTGTAAAGAAAAAAAGAAAGAAAAAGCACCCTGTATATTTTACAAATTTACCATATTTACACCCTTTATAAATAGTCATACTGCATAACCTGTTATTTAAAAATGAATAGTAGTTCTGGTTACTTTTAAAACAATCTAAATTGCTACGGCTCTGGCTGCGGCTAAACGAATGGCTTTGGAGCTGTCGACTCGGCGGACGGCGGCTGATTTCGGCGGATCGACGTTTTGTCGTTTGTTCTACGGTTACGTTGTGTTGCACGTCGTCATACCGGTTACGCCGGCTTGTTATCTTCTGCGGGCTTCTCGTCATTCTTCCGCTCTTAGAAAGGTGTTTTTCTTCACACCATATCTTGTTGGCTTTCGTGAGGTTTTAGCGACGTACAGCGGTAAGCCTAAACACTGGTCTTTGCTACAGATCTATGAGTAGTTTCAGAACGCTGAGTCAAGCCGGGGTTTAGGTCACGCTGCTTATCCATCATAGAAAAGACAGTCTGCTAACGTCATTCACGGCGATATCCGTGGTTCGAATGCTGTGAGTGCAGAATTTCTCCTTGGACTCGTTGCCATACTTAATTCTTAGCACGGATATCGTGGTGACTTGCTTTCGAACCTGTTTTCAGACTGTCTTTTGTATGAGGTATAAGCAGTGTGACCCCGCCTTTAAAGGACAGGTGTGACATGCAAGGAACGCTATCACGTTGTCCGTGTTTCTACATGCTAAATCCGGAAAATTATTTTCCTTTTTTCTTTTTTCAAAATAGCTACAGAATCAATACACTAAATTTGCGTATCTCACAATGAAATGAGTGAATATTTTTGTTTTCCAGGTTATGCCGCCAGGACGTTTGGCTAAAGCAGCTACTGTTGTGTAGCCTGCTGTAACTAAGTTGTCATTTTCATTGACGAGATTTTCGGACATGCTGTAATATACTGAAGTCGTTTCTTCATAGAATGTACTGTTTGTGAATACTTAAAGGGCCTCTGACACGCCAAAAAAAGAATTTTTGTTTCCACGCTAGGCGTTAAATTGGTGTATCAGGACATCACCAAAAAAATTCTTTCACTATAGAGTTCCGTAGTTTTTTTTTCTATAAAAAATAGAAATACGAAGCCCAATTCAAAGTGCCCGCCAGTGCCCTGTGACGTTACAATGTACCGCAAGATGTGGGGGCGGTCAAAAGAAAGGCATCACCGGAAGTCACGTGAGTTGTATTACTCCTCGTGCTTACCGCGACCGCGTGTAATATTGTTTTTTTGTTATTCTTCGGATTTTTGTGAGCAATCCAAGCAGACAAGGTTTCTTTTATTTGCTTTTCATCGCTTAACGTTGCTGTAAAGGTAGAAGAAGAGTAGTCAGCGGACCTAGTAAACAAGTTCTACACATGTTCTAGAAAAAACACGTACTTTATGCTCGACGTTTACCTGTACTTGGTACACTCACCAGTTCGTATCCCCTAGACGGCAGGCATCTTCAGCCTGGAGAGCATCCGATGATTCAACGACCTCGGTGTCTGAACCTTCAGCAATGCGATCGGGCGTGTCGTATGCTAGCAATCCTAAGTTCTGCAAGCGTTCTAAAATATTTTTTTCAAAACTTCATAGCTTCTTTTGTGCCCAGTACGACTCTGTACCATTGGACTGGGGGCATGCACTCGTACACTGGCTTGTACTCGCAACGCTTTCATCATTGACCTCCATCAGGTTTTTTTTTTTTTTTTATTGATGGGGTAAAAGAGAAACCAGAGAAATTAGCCGGGAGGTATCTCCTGACTGGCTACTCTGGTGAGGATGGGGAAAAGAGGTAAAAAGATGTGAAGAAAGTTAAAGGCACACAAAAAAAAAGAAAAAAAAAGAAAAGCGGCACAATCGATCCACTGACTCTTCGTCCTCAACTTTTACAGCACGCAAACTAACCAACGGTGCAGCGATAAAAAGCTAGTGGAACTGAAATGATGGAAATAAATCCCTGGAGAGGGGGAACAAGAGGGACAAAAGACGAACACAAATTTCCAAACACAGCGTAGGTGACTGGTGCGCGACCGAAAAGATCCGCCTGGTCCGGGTATCAAACCCTCTTGTTCATACCCGGACCAGGCGGATTTTTTCGGTCGCGCACCAGTCACCTAGCTGTGTTTGGAAATTTTTGTTTGTCCTTTGTCCCTCTTGTTCCCCCTCTCCAGGGATTTCTTTCCATCATTCTTGTCCAGCTCACTTGCTCATTTGCATTTAATTGCATTAAAAATGAAACTGAAACTTCGTTTTCTACGATCACTCGTGGAAAATAACAGAACAAAAAAAAAGCCTTAGGCACGGTCGTGGAGAGCACGAGGAGTATAATTCACGTGACTTCCGGCGAACCCACTTTTAGTGACGTAGGTCGATGTCTCCCTTCTTACCGCCCCGACACGTTGCGGTACATTGTAACGTCACAGGGTAGTGGCGGGCACATTGAATTTTTTTGGCGTGTCAGAGGCCCTTTAATGCAGGTTGGCCTTCTTTTCTTGTTTTTGTAATGACCTATGAATAATAATAGAGACATAACTGCCCATCAGATTTGATGCGGTTTCGTTTGTCATGAAAATACATTGTGTTGATTACTACCTGGGCTGTGTTCCAAAATTTACTCGATCCGACTCCGGAGTAAAGGTTTCGTACCGTGGCGTTCCAAAACTTACTCGAGCTTACTCGATGACGTCAGAACTCGCGTTCCAGAAGGGGGTTGTTTACTCCGGAGTAATTACTCACGTTACCCTGCTCGATCGGTGGGTGACCTCAGATCTAGTCGAGTAAATACGTCACGTGATCTATTCGTCGTCTGCTTTCTGCGCCGACAGCCGCCAAAAGCTGGCTTGCTCTGTAGGTTCTGGTGGCGGACGTTCGAAATGAGAAAGAATGAAAACAGCAAATCGCAATAACCACACATGCTGCATGTGTGGTTATTGCGATTTGCTGTTTTCAACGCACAAATTAACTGCATTACATCCAGACCGTGCACCTTCCCCGGGAAGGTATACATGTTATTATGAGTGTGCGAGCGTAAACGCGAGCTTCTCTTCATCCTCGGCGTTGGAGGGAATGCCATATTCTCACGTTCAAGGCTGAAAATGTTTAAATGCAGTAAATGATAAGGTAGTATTTTTGTTTCCTTCAGAGTGTTCGTAATGAGAGGATAACGCTTGCAAAGCAATGAAGGCTTCAAAGATTTTATTATGATCATATTCGCGTCAAAGCGAACGTAAGTTTCATAGAAAAAATCGTTAGAGTGCAGGCGAGCAGTCTCAGGTTAATTCAACATAGGTAAGTTTCATAACGTACTTGAGAAAGCACACTCGCGCTGTACCACTGCACCGTGTGGAATCAATTTCTGCAAGACATAATCGGTACAAATTACAATGCGTGGAATGTTTATGTTTAGGGCGCTCGCGCTGATTAATAAAAACGCATTTTTGATGTCTAACTGTAAGGAGTAAGTAATTTTCATCTCAATATACAGCTCATAAGGGAGGTGAGTAAAAGGAGCTGGTGGATCCACCTCAGAAAACACCGCGTCGTCATTGATATTATCGTCTCTTCGAGTGCTTTCTTCATGATCAAAAGAATCGTCTGCTATTTTCTCCCATCACTGCTGTGTTTTCTTTTTGCCGTAGCTCAAGACGAAGCCAATCCGCGTAGTATCCAGGTGATTATCCTGGCCGTTCCAAAATCGAGTCGCAGATCGTTTACTCGCGATGTTACGTGGTATTACCCGTGACGTAGGAGGCAGGTTACTCGGGTAAGATTTGGAACATAGCCCTGGTGTTGTTCTTGAGACACTTAAAATAAATTTACAAATGGGTTTCTTCGTTTGTAAAGTCCGTTTTAACTGAAAACAGTCGTGTGCATCATACATTTGTCTGGAGAAGTATTTACACAGAGTAAAATAGCGTATTTATACACACAAGTGTAAAGTAACTCCAGTTGAAATTGATATACAAAATGTCGCGGTACGCTAGGTGGTGCAGGCTACCGCTCGATACACTCAATACTTGTAAACTTGGCTATCCATCCGTTTACCTTCGTACCTCCATTTATTTATTTGGCTCTAGAATGGCCACTGGAAGCGCTCATTGGCAGCCACATTGGCCGCTAGGGCCTATGGGAGTGTCCACTCTATTACACTATGGCGTTTCTTTGGAAAAATAATTCTAGATGTGTTAACCGCCTCGTGGTTTCGGAAAATGTCGTTTCAGTTGGTGTTTATTTTATTTTCGGTTGTATTTTTTTACTGTCGGGTGTACTGAGCATTGCTACCTTGTAACCAACGTTTCGCAAGAGCAATCCCGAGTTTCACCACGCTGCCAATGACAAGGTTTGATTGTTGGACAGGCAATTGTTGCAAGTTTTGTGTTAATAATAGTAAAAAAAAATACAAGCTCCGCGTCTTTACGATCTATGGCTCCGGTTGAGCTCCGTTTGGCCAGGTTTGCGATTGCGTCGCAGTGGCCGTGACGTCTTCCGTCATAGTTAAGCGGCAGTGATCATGTACCGCGAAATTAGCGCGGTAGTTCTCTTCCCGGCGCTGCACGAACCGACGCCAAAGTCTTTTCACAATATTTCACGCTCTTCGCATCACCGCCCTATTCCTGCTCCCTCTTTTGTTTTCCCTCCTCTCTGTTTCGCCAAACGGGAAGCCAGAACGGCGTCGACGGAGCTCTGTTCCGCAAGTTGCGTGGCGAAAATGACAGCGTGGAGTCGATGTGTATGGCTCTCCGAACGAAGTTCACAATACAAGACGCGAGAAGCGGCGCCGCGTCTGGCTGCCGAAGACGCTCCCGTATCAAGTTGCCTTGGGTCTGCTCCAGAAACAATTCGGAGCCCCTCCGTCTTCGCGACCATCGATCACTGGTGAAGCTTGTCCGGCAATCTCCGAGTGATGCGGGATGGAGTACTTTCTCCCGTGCTCGTACCGGAGCGATGGATTGTTCACTTGTTTGTTTGTTTCAGTTGGCACCTGGAGTACATAACAAAAACGTTGTGCTGACAACCCCCCCCCCCCCCCCCGTTTTCTTTTTTTTCCAGGAAAAAAAAAGAACAGAAAAGGAAAGAAAATTTTAACGAAAATTCATCATGATGAGGTATACGAAACAGCGGTGTAAGGCATTGAAATAGCTTCTTTAACCTGCTAGGCAGGCCTATAACTAACCGCGATACATTTAACTGAAAAAGAAACATTGCTACTTCTAAATAGAAAAAAGAAAACTAGGCATGTCTTTCGCAACGTTACAATCAGTGATCAGATGCTCGAGGCAATACTGGAGATGGAGAGTCGGAAGATGGAGTGGACGTTGATATATGGGTGTGCGGAAACCGATCTGCTACAGCGGTTCCTATTTATATTTTCTAAGTGCGGTTAGCCGTTATGTTTATAAAGAAAAAAATGTAAAGGTTTAGAAGTACAAAACTAAACTGCGAATCGATGTCATCCGAATGGCCACCTCTAAAGTAGACGTGGCAGTATACGAACGGTATGATGATGATATAAACAAACAAAGGCAACGTCACGAATGTCTTTTCAAGCAAAAATGAGACCTGCGAAGTCTCTCGATCCATAGTGGTTGCGAACACGTTCTACTAACCTTTGTTACTTTTTGCGAGCCTCGCGAAATCCAAATACAGACGACAAACCCCAACCTGAGCCACCTTTACAAACTCGAGCTCGTACACCCTTTCTGGCACGGAAAGCGGCAAGAGTTGGTTTCAATAGAATGTAAACAGTCTCCTACGGCGATGACCGTTCGGCCTCTCCCACGTAAGTTTTGCTATTTCGCAAGACTTCTTCCTCTCTCTCTCTTTCTCCGACGGCGGAGGAAGCCGCGGCCAGGTGCAGGCTATGGTCCCGCCCAAATGGGGCCGACGACTGAACAGCCCCGGTCCTCCATCACCTCGAACAGACCGCGCAGGAAGACGTCACCACCGACACGCAAGCTGGAAGACATTATTGAACTCACCCGTGACGTTTAATAAATACTATTCGGACTCTGGTAACTTTTAGATATATTATGGTTGCCAGTAGTTGTACAAGCACCCGTGCGCTTAGACAGATACTTTTTTTGTGTAAGTTTTATCCTCAGTAATGCTGAAGTAATCTGGCAAGATGTAACAAAAATATTATTAAGAATAAAAAAAGAAGAGCACGAACTTGATTTTTACAAGCCCTTGCCGCTTTGACGGGCCCATTGAACATATTTTGTTTTAAAATGTACTAATAAATATATTATTATTATTATTCTGTCGATGAAACGATTGCAAAGTATTGTTCTGGTAACAAACATTCCACGGCTAATGCATTTAATGTTCATTTCGGAAATACGTCAAGTGTCTCATCGAGACAGTCACCATTGTCACTCAGCGACAACTTCGAAAAACACTTCATCTGCCTTTCTTCCTGAAATGACTGAGGAAGGACTATATAATATGCTGTGTAGTTTCAAGCCTGGCTTTTCTCCCGGTATTGATAATATGCGGATGGCTGATTTGCGTAGAAATTATAAGTCACTGAAGAGTCTAATCCTGAATATATTAAACGGTATTATAACATCCGACAATCAATCAATCAATCAATCAATCAATCAATCAATCAATCAATCAATCAATCAATCAATCAATCAATCAATCAATCAATCAATCAATCAATCAATCAATCAATCAATCAATCAATCAATCAATCAATCAATCAATCAATCAATCAATCAATCAGAGTTTTATTGTGCTTCCCAAACAGCTTTAGAGGCCTTTTCAGGGTTACACTTCACATGATAAAACAGCACTTAACTAAACAAACTACACGTCAATCATAACTACAATACTATTCTTGAACTTTTTAAAAGGAATAAAAAAGTCCACGTGAGGGTTAAAATACTTCTTGTACGTGAGCATCATCCGTGTCAGCGGGGGACTGGACTCTAGATAAGAGGGGTAAAAAAAAGGAGTAGACCTATTTTGTTGCTGGGGGACATGAATTGAGATTCTACTCAATTCTATTTTTATTTTTTTTAAATTTCAATTCTACTATATTCTAAAGATCTTAAAACGGCAATCGTCAGGCCCTTATATAAAAATGGAGACCATGGTAAAGTTGACAGTTTTCGTCTCATCTCCATCTTGCCTTCATTGGCGAAACTCTTAGAAAAACACCTTTTCTTGACAATGACAGCTTTTTTAGATAAATTTGATATTCTGTCGCCACAGCAGTACGGGTTTATTACGGGAAAGGGCACACAACCCTTGCTTGAAGATTTTTCCGATTTGCTTCTCAGTGCGTTCGAACACAACCTTTTCACATGTGCACTTTCTCTGGATGTGTCTAAGGCTTTCGACTCCGTGTCTCATAAAATTCTTTTAAGTAAACTATACAGTCTTGGCTTCAGAAGCCATTTTTACGCATTGCTCGAGAACTTTTTGTTAAATCGTACGCAGCTCGTCTCCATATGCAAAATTCATAGTGCAAAAATGTCCCTTAAGGCTGGCGTTCTTCAGGGTTCCATATTGTCCCCTCTTTTGTTTAACATTTATGTCAACGACCTTCCGCAGGCGGTTAAGTTCTGTAAAGTATTTCAATACGCCGATGATACAGTTTTGTTGTCCAGTCATATACGTTACCGTGATGCCGTTGATTTGCTCCAATTAGATGTAATACGGGTGACGGATTGGTTTTCGAAAAATGTCATTCGGATCAATGAAAAAACAAAAAAACGTAACTGATATGCTTTCGTAGTCCGCTGAAATCGATTCTCTTGGACAAGCCACTTTTTTTTTGCACGGGTCAAACTGTGTATCTTGGAACTGCGTGCCAATCGACTATGTCAACACAACAAAATATTTAGGAATCCATTTTGATTGTGATCTATCATGGAACTCTCACCTTTGCTACATCTTTAAAAAGTTACGAGCCGCTTCCTGCCTCGACTACTACAACCTGCGAATACTTCTTCCGATGTCAACGAGAAGACTTTTGGTGCACGGGCTCGTGTATAGCCTACTTCGGTATGGGATAACTGTGTTCGGACAGTGTACGGACCGATTAGACTCTAAGGGGAACTCTTTACTTAGAGGCACTTTGCGAACCGTGGCATATTGCTCGAGTCTCCAATTATCTGATAACCTGTTTAATGACCTCTCTCTACCAACTTTTCGGGCACTATTTTGGCAAACTGTAATAATCAGACACTATTGGGATAACACTTTTAGAACCCCCAACAGTGTATGTCGGGCCCTTCGAGATCCGGCGCCGTTTACACCGATGCGCATGAACACACAATTTGGGAAATGCATTCGCCTATATTACGTACCTCACATTTGTAATAACGTTCCCTCTGCGCTAATTGATGTCACGTCTCGAGGAGCTTTGAAGCGTCAACTGAGGGCTTTTTGTTCAGGCGTGTAATGTTGTATTTATGTGCCAATACAATTTTATGTTGCTATTTTCACTTTCCGTGAGCTCTGTGCATTGTGCCGTGGTGCTCTGCTTGTACATATTCCCTTTTGTCATGCGTTCCGGCTCTCGGCCTTTTCTTATTTTGATCTAGGTGTGTATTGAATTTAATATTTTAGGCACTATCTTACAAGCCTTTATGGCTTTGATGGTCCCGCTATTGTGCGTTGATGTACTTAAAGCAGCTGCAATAATAATAATTATTATTATTAATATTATGTGTGCAAATTGTGTGCAGTGCTCCGTAGTATTTCAAATTAAATTTAGTCCTCGTATTAGTACCACATCTCCACTTCTCTTCATTTGCTAGGACTGTCCCCCGGAGCGTGAACGTACCTGTCGCTCAGTCAGCGGTCCACTTCTTATAGGCCTTTCCAACGCATCCGGGCAGAAAATGCTGAGTCACTGGAGTGTGAACGCATGCGCGGCATCTCATACTTCTTGGACGAGAGCTACTGCGCATGCTCAGGGCGCGTTCCACAGCCCAGTAGACCAAGATGGCAGCACGCAGAAGGCAAGTATCGAAAATGACTACATAGTCGATGTGAAAAAGAGTGCATTCTGTTAAATGGAAAGGGTGGAGATGCTTTGTGCGAGGCGCTTGTCCTTCCGCGACAGGATGCGTAGAAGTCTGCAACAGCCTCTCAGGTGCTCTCGCTGCTGCACCTGGCTGTACGGCGGGACTTGGAATGTTTTTGAAACCTGGCCCGGCGCTACAGTGAACAACACAGATGGAAAACGTGAACATTGACTTTTACGTTTATTGTTTACGAAACAAAATGAAGTACGACCTAGCATCCCTGATCGCGCGAGTCGGTGTCTCGGCGTGAAGCACTTTCAGTGGCGACCCTGCACGCTGTTGACATCCCCACCGCTGTAACATGACGTCACGGAACGTTGTGGATTCGTTTAAGAGCTGCGGATGATGGCGGAAGACTGCGGCGAGGTGCCCGGGTGCAATGTTCACTCGATGACGATGTCCGATTGGCCGCAAACGCTGAGTCCCTTGTCGCCAATCACCTTGAAAGTGACTTCAGTCTTCAGCTGAAAAAAGCATCGTGCGCGACAAAGCGCGGAAATTAGCGGGTTGCTCTTCCGAACCTGTAGTCGCGTAGAAAGCGCGCATCGCTCCCTTGTTTGATTGACGAATACATATATAAATGAATCACACGCAGAAGCGCTGACCTGGACTGTCCAAGGTCCCCGACAAATGAAAGCAGCAAGAGAGAGAGAGAGAGAAAAGAAAAGTATTGTTGCGTTAGAAAAAGATGAGCAGACTTATCGAGTGCTGACCACGGTCCTAATCTAGACAGGTGATACCTTGCGATACAAATCCATTAAACGGTAGCAGTATCTATCTTCTCCTTCAACACTACGCCAACAAAACGAACTCAGCTTTTTGGCGGTCCGAGCGATCTTTGCCATCCCACTTGTTCACAAATTGGTGAAGCCCAGATGTGAAAGAAGGTTAGTAAAACAAGAGGGCAGGTGAGCTGGTTTATAACTGACATTGTAAACCCCGGAGAGAGGGTTGATCGATCAAAAATGTGTCTTTACTCCTATATAAAAAAAGGGGGAAAAAAGTGATTACCGCGAAGGTAGACCGAAGGAAAAACACGAACTTCAAAACTTAGTGTTTTGATTCGCTCAAAGGTTTCTACTCTGTCAAAAGAAGGTTGCTTCGATTCGATGTGTCTCTCTCTGCCGTGGCGCCCGTCGCTCTGTAAACTCTCACGAGTGAACGCCAACGCACTTAAAGGCCGATGACCAGTTCGCGCTTTCCACTTTGCCTTCGCTTCCTCCTCTCCCCTACTACCCTGTCCACCGCTGACTGTTTCCTCCTCCCCCATGGTGAGGAGGATCTTCTGCCATGCAGAACCTCGAGTCTGGTCGTCGGCCTTTAAGCCCCGGACACAGTGCTCACGCACCGAACAGGAGACACGGCGTTCGCCGCAGACATGCCTCACGCATGATCGAAGGCGAACAAGTCCACAGACTCTTTCTTGCACCATGTGTTAGAAGTGCGGCCTTATACTCACACTCATGAGAGAGGGCACAGGGAAGATGGCGGTGACGCTGTACTTCCGTCCCTTGATCACGGGGCACTCGACGGTGCCTTTGCACAGGTCCGTCTCGATGCCAGGCACCGGCATCTGGAAGCCGAACACCTTCACCCTGGCGTCCAGTGTCGCCGTGTCGCTGTCCTGGTCTGCACGAAGGATGCCAAATGATCAATGCCTGCCAATACTTACCAGGCTGTGCGCCCCGTGCAGACGGCTAGCGAACGCGCGCCCTCCGCTCTTCGCATTTTTCTCGGACAATGGACTGACGAAGCTCGCGCTGTAGGGCTTATTGGATTCAATCCCAACTCCTGCCCGACCTACCCGTTTTAATGTACAGCCCTTTCCACACACACACGCACACACATATAAATAAAAATATGTCTAGGTCCTTTTTTTTTGTTGCAAAAAGGAATTACGCATTTTTCGATGCTCGTGTCCCGTCCAAAATGTAGTCCGAGTGATCCCACCCAAATTCAGGAGTTTTAAAAGTGACCATTACCTTAATAAAAAGTTATAGGGGATTTTCTTAAAATTTCAATGGGAATATGGCGACCGGCGGAGCCCTCAAATACATGGAGCTGAGTGGCGACAGTTACAAGGACGGATGTTTCGGAAGATCTCTCGTCAATCTTGATTAAAATAACGGTTTGTTTTTAAATTTTGGGCATCTGGTTGGGACCGCTAGTGCTACATTGGGCAGAGGCTGAGCGTTTGGCAATACGTAATTCAGTTTTGCGACAAAAAGCACTTTGTGTGTGTGTGTATGTGCACACAGACACACACACACTGTAGATAAAAATCGTGCCGGCGTGTATTTGTGGATCACTATAGTGCATGACGCACATTAAGGCCCCAGGCTAGCAGATATACTGCGTTGGCTAAATTTCTCATGAAGGCATTCATTTGGACTACTGACTAACTTTCCACAGTATAAACACACACATTACATAATTACTTTATATCATTGACGATCATTGAATATTACCTCGAACGAGCGCATATCCGACAGCACAATAGACCGATCTCACCAAACGTTCGACGCATGCGCGAGGCAGCCATAACTTTAGTTCACAGGAGGCAATCGACAGTGCACGAGGCTGTTCGTGCCTGCACGCGCAGAGCTCCAGCGAGGTTGTCGCACGTGCAGAAAGACTAAAGTTCCCTCGATGCATTGCGGCAGCGGTGGCGTAGTCAAACTGGCTGGTGAGATCGGTCTATTGTCGTTTGTGATTTACACTTTCAATACTAAAAAGAAAAAAAGAAAAAGAAAAGAAAACGGAGGTCACAATTGTTTGTGCCAACTGTATCACACTCTCTACATTACATTAGGATAAAATGCCGCTAGGGGCATACCGCTCTGCAGCCCAGGAAAAGAAAAAACAATCACAGCGCGTGTTTAGGATCCTAACCAATAGTTCATAACATATTCAAAAACACAAACGCCTCGTATCCGCTTCGTGCAAGTGCACAGTTGGCGGTTTTGGAGTACTATAAGGTGAATTTAAAAGTGCTCACTTAGCGCACACACCTGAGAGCTAAAATTTGGTGCCAGACATTACCCTTTCGAAATAAAATTGAAAAACAAAGTCGCTTATGTCGTGTTCGCGCTGCGTGCATTGCAGTTATTTCCTGCATTTTTTTTTTTTAGTTGGTCACGACATTTTTGTTGGAGTCAGGCGACGCTGACTGATTCCGCGAGAGAGCAAATCCCTTACCAGCAACCATGGTGACGTGAACCTTGACATCTGTCCCCTTCTTGAAGACACACGGATCGGAATCGCAGGGCTCGACCTCAACGCTGATGAGCTTGCCGGATCCGCCTGCAAAATTCAATGTTCGTTTCGTTCTCCTCCCCGCTTACACACGCACACTTTTGCATTGAAGAAAAGTTTAGATCCAAGTTAGAAATGCGCGAGAAGCTCCGTCTCTGCAGTAGGGGCTCGTTGCTTTCCGTCATGCTTTCGTTAGGCGTTCTCAGAAGACCCGGAAGTGTTACCAAACGTTGCAAGCTCGGGCTGGAGGCGGGGCTTCTGACGCCTACTTATTGATTTCTTAATTATTAAAAATACGCAAAAAAAGATCTGAATTCTTAATTCTTGTTTTTTTCATTGTCTTTTTCTTCTGCATCAAGCGAGGCTAGGCAATTGCACCAGTGAGTGCATTACAGCTCTACACTGAGTTTCAGCTTCAGTCCAGACGCAGGCGCAAGTCACTCGGCCCTTCTCTGTTCGATTGGTTCAGCGATGATAGAACACGTACGGAAACATGACGAACACCATGATGGTGCGCTTCTGACGAGGTCTGATCGGTCCCATCAGCTCGTAGCGTCGGCTGCGTCTATACTCTAAATTTTAGTCAAATAAGAAAAGAAAAAAAAAAAGAGAGGAAATATATTTTTACCACAAGGTTTATACACGGCTTTTCTGCGCTGGCAGGACACGGCGCCAACGATCAGCAGGAATACAAGGTAACGGAACATGGCTGTGGGCGACTGCAGTCTGGGCTGACTTCAGGCTCATCCAAGAAGGAGAAAGTGTTTGGAAAGGAAACTCCATCCACTATTTAAGTAGGGGAAAAGCAGGTGACCAGGTTCTCATTTCCCAGCTTCTACGGAACAGATAACCCATGGTCGACAACATATCTTATCAGACGTGTGTGTAACGGTACTGCAGTTGCGTCAAACATGCGACCTTGTTTGCTCGTAGAATAACTCTTTTCAAACATGGACACCGATTATCTGCACACCAGCCGGTGTGCAGATAATGAGTACCCAGCCCCTGAAAGCACAATTTATACCGTTCACACGCAAAATTCTACCTGTTCTCTCTGATTACCATATGGATAATCCTCTCAAGCCGGGGTCACACTGCTTATGGATCACACAGAAGATCGTCTGCATACAGATTCGAACGCGAGTCACTGCGAGATCCGGGCTTCGTATGTCACGTGGCAATGAGTGCAAGGAGAAACTTGGCCCGCGGCATTCGATATTGCAATGACTCGTTTTTGCAGACTGTCTATTGTGTATGACGTATGAGCGGTGTGACCCGGCTTTATTAGACGCTTGTAGGATGTACCTGAGGTTAATGTTATGCTGGAAGAGTAAATGAATTTTAATAGTCATATCCTGTTATCCTGTCATCTCCCCTAAAAGGGAGCATTGTCACCCGTCTTAGTTATGTGCTTTCAGATTAATTATTTGCGTGCTTTGTGTAGAAGTTAAGGGGCCCTTTCGAAAGACTGCCCTCTGTTGGCAGATGTGGAATCCCTGCACAATGGCAGACTGAAACCGCAACCTCACGGTACACTTTTTTTTTGCATTTGATTGGATTCGAAGGCAAAAACACACCCAGAGAAAATATGATGAGCGCAGTGATGTTGCACTTCCGACACTGTTTGACTGGCTCCTCCGCTCCTAGCGTGGTCCCGCTCCGACGGTGGGTATACTTCATGGAATGGCTTGCACGTTCCGCGATGTCAGTTGTGCCGCCATTGTGCAGTACTTCCTAACTTCTAATACTCGGCACGTGACTTTCGAAAGGGGCCTGTTATACCCAAAATGAGATTTCGCGTCAGTTGTTTGGAAGGATCTCAGTGCCACTGCTTTGGCGATTTTAATGCTGAATTATAAGTTTGGATTGGGCTAGTTGGTTCGGTGCCATCGAAATGACTTAAAAGCGCAGAAAAAAATGAAAGCTGTTTACAACTTCCTGTAACGCCGAATTAGAGCGCAGCTCTTGAGGAGGGAAGACACGGGGGGGGGGTTCACGTGACCTCAGGGAGGGGGGGTCACGTGACCTGCGGAGGTCATATGACCCCCCCAGGTCCAGGTCCTCCAGGTCACGTGACTTGGGGGTCACGTGACCTCGGGGGTCATGTGACCATGTGACCACGGGGGAGGTCACATGGCCTGGAGGTCACGTGAGCTGGGAGTCACGTTACCTCGGGGGGGGGTCACGTGATTTGGGGGGCCACGTGACCTGGGGGGTCACTTGACCTTACGGTAACGCCGACGGTGACGGCGACGCCGACGGCGACGCTGACGCCGCTCAAGCCGGTAACGGGCGCCTAAGAGCTGCGCTCTAAAAACAACAACACGGATTAGGAAGAGAGACATACAATACGGACTGGCGCTAAATTTTAACTATTTTAACTGAGGCAGTCATCCCAGCACACATGCGTGAACACACTTGCCTATATGGCCAACCCCTTGTGATGAAAGCATCATATAAACACACACAACAAATGACCATGCTTCAAACATTCGTATCAGTTCAACGTGTCTTCCATTTTGCTGGGGCCTCCTCTCCCCTCCCCCTCATATAGCGTTTTGTCATAGCCCCCCGCCCCCCGCCCCCTCCCCCCCTCCCCCGAATCAAAATCCTGGCTACGTGCCTGGCACCATTAAAACATATCCCCAAGTGATCATCATCAATAACCAGAAAATCGTCTAAGATATTTAAAAATCTTAAGCGCATGAATCTCATTACGGCCTTCCAATATGCGCTTGTCCATGGATTCTAGAAAAATGTCATACAAAACTGGGGCTACAGAGAAACCAACACATATACCCGCTTTTTGCATATAAAATTCATCATTAAGGGTGACGACCGTCGACCGCAGATAAAATTCCAACAACGCTAAAAAGTGGTCAGTGTTGGCACCTGTAGAATTTTGAAACCCAATCTCTCTTGATTGATTAATTTCGTCCCGAACAACGTTAAAGAGTCCTCCGTGTGGAACCGAATAAAACAGATCCTTTACATGAATCGAGAATGCTGAATGTGTATTCGACAATCCCATCTGTAGAACTCGCACTATATTTCATTTGAGCTCCGAACCAAAAAAAAAGGGATAATCGCTTGCCATCCTACTCAGATGACGCTGTAAAAATGGGCTAATCCAAACTTGGCAGGTGTTACCCTCAGAAACAACGACTTGTAGAAAGAATTCATGCTTAGGCGTCTTTCCGGCGAAGAATAACTCCAGAAATTCTTTCATCGCCTTGTTCGCAGCTTTTCTAACGTTATCCAGCTGCAATTTCTTGAGCAGCCTGAGTACTGCTGTCTTTTGTTGTTTAGGAAGAAAAATCTTCATAAAGGCACGAAACTCTTTCCAATAGTGGAAGTAGCCTTGTCCTGAAAAAGGCCCTCTGGCAGAATGACGTAATCACCCTCTTTGTTCGCCTCTACCTCGGTCAGCCCGCTGTCTTTTAAAGCACTAACCACTTTCTCGAAGGGAGTCTTTTTCATTGGCCCCTGACCCCTGTGCGCCTCAGGCTGTCCACACCATCGTTGATGGCTCTCTCTCGGGCTTGATCCTCCGCACGGTCAGTCACCATGGCAAGAAGTACATGTCGTCTAGACGAGGGCTCGTAGCTGTACTTTGGTCCCTTCCTCAGAATTGCTTTTACTTCTCCAGGCTGGTTCGCATCTCCCTGAACAGTGACGTGTCTGTTTCAAGATTCATTTGGGCTCACCGCCACATGAACTTTTTTATTGGTACGCTGGCTTCCGGTACTCTGCAATTCATACCGGCGTTCGTCAATGCGTAAGTCACACCCCTCGCGTACTCGCAGCCAGTCTTGTCTGTCTTGCAAATCCTTCTTGCGTGGCCACAAGACGGCTCCAAAACTCCGGAAAGCGCCCTCACCTACAGAGATGAATTCCTAACCAGCTCTTTTCGTTTGCCGTGTGTTTTTATACGATACTTTTATCACAAGGGGTTGGCAAGATGGGCAAGAGTGTTCACCCATGTGTGCTGGGTTGACTGCCTCGATTAAATCAGTTGAAATTTAGTGCCAGTTCCAACCTCACCCTTATTAAAATGTGATCATTGACTTGGGTTTACTCAATTTACTGACTAGACGAGGGGAATGACCTCGTATTGTTTGGTTAGGTACTATGATAGTACAAGTATCATATCTCACATCAATATAAACGTTCCAGTTCGGCATTCCCGTAGCAGTCGCACATTCGCCATAGATCCTGTGCATTGTTTATCTCCTCTGTAGTCGGTGAAAGCCAAGGAATTCAGGGGAAACTCCTCCCATGTCCTTTCCACTGTACCAGAGCGAACGCTGGAAAGGAGGCAATCTCCTCTCCAGCGTTCGCCCTGCTAAAGTGGAAAGGGATATGGGAGGGTTTCCCCTGAAGTCTTAACCTGTCACTGACTATAGTTTGCATTTAAAAGTTTTAATCCCCTCGACTCAATTCATGTCGGCGTTTTTAACGATGACCTGATGTCTTTCGAGAGCAGTATTTTCTTTTTTTTTAGTGAGTTGTTAGTCGACTGTGTTGTGACATTTGTTTTGCCAGCTGACTTTGTGCACCACCATTCTAGGCATCTGGCGGTTGGTGGGCACTGAAAATAAATAAATAAATAAACAGAGGTAACGCATTTGAGTTGATGTAGGTTTATAATTTTGTCAAAACGCCGAGGCTCAATGAAAATACGTAAAACTACCAAAAGTTAAAAAAAGTAAAAGAACGACAGAAGCTAACGCCTCAAATGTTTTTACAGAATAAATACTGAACTCTACCACCTGCGTCAAACTGGTAGAACTCACTTTAACAAATCATTAAAAAAAATTATTTTCGTCTTCTACGACGCTAGCCATAAAAGTGCGGCTACGTGATGCAAAAATAAACAGTCTTCAATTACTAGCTACACATAAAAAAATACGGACAAAAAAAAAAACGGGAAAGGAAAGAAAATATTGATTTTCTCTCGTTGCCTGATGTGTCCAATGATATGCGCCGACGACCCACAACTTCTTTTTCTACTTACGCTAAACTCCGAATCGGTTGGTATGATTGCTTTGCATTCATTTCGAACTTTTCATTCAGTCACGTTTCTTTGCTCTATGCGATCAAAATGAATGGCACACCTACCCGCGCAATGTTCATAAAAAAAAAAGAAAGCGTCAAGTGGCGCGGCTTTGTTTACCAACACAGCCGGAAGGTCGCGCATGCGCAGAAGCTATACACCAACTCATGTTTACAAACAAACCGGAGCGCCCCTAGCGGACGCCACCGGCGCCGCGCATGCGCGGTGGACGGTGGGCAAGAAGCCCGCCGTCGCCCATAAACAAACCATTGAATTGCGTTGTTGTCGGCGTCGGTGGGAGTCCCCGTGCTCTTTTTCGCGTTGGAATTGTTGATTCTACGTCCTCCTAACAATGTCTGACTACTTGAGCGGCTTCAGCAAAATTAACGAGGCAAAACTTTGCGTGAATAATGTGACGTGCGGCGATTCATTTCACGTAGACGCCGCAGAATGGCCGCTAAAGCCTGACTCCCACGATGAGATTCTGCTCGCTATTTTCAGTCGCGACGTCGCTCGGGCCGCAAAAGCGTGGACCGTAGCTGAGATGGTGGACGTCGATACTGATAACCGCAAGTAGAATCGGGCATTACAAGTCGGTGATGGCCACTGGTAACAATGATCAACATCTTCTTGTATCTACTGTTTACACTTAGCCTACTTACCCCAACCAACCTTCAAAAGTGTTTTGAGGCCTGCACTTAGTTCTTATCGTAATTACCGGGTCAACGTTTGGTTTACGGGCCGCTGTCGTTTGAACGAGCTGACGACAAAAAGCAGACAAGTTTGAAAGAGCAGACGACAGTTCGAACGCATGCGAAATGGAGTGCGGGCAAGAAGCACCGCGTCCCGCGTCAACAAACCATTGGAATGTCACGTTGTCCGCGTCTGTGTGAGTCTGCATACTCTTTTTCGCGTTGGAATTGTCGATTCTACGTCCTCATAGCAATGTCTTACCACTTTAATCGCCTGAGCGAAATTATCAAGGCTCGTTACGCCGCTCAACTTTGCGTAAATAATTTGACGTGCGGCGATTCATTCGCATGAACGCCGCAGAATGGACGCCGAAACCATGATGAGATCCTTCTAGCTATTTTCGGTCGCGACGTCGCTCGTGCTGCAAAAGTGTAGAAGGTAGCGGCGATGATCGGCGTTGATACTGAAAATCGGAAGCGGGAACAGACCAAGCGTAACAAGTCGGTGATGGCCACTGGTACCAATGATCAACATCTTGTATCTACTGTTTACACCGAGCCTACTTAAGTCTTTTGAGGCCTGCAATTACTTCTTATTGCAATCACCGGGTCAAAGTTTAGTCTACGGGCCGCTTTTGTTTGAACGAGCAGACGACAAAAAGCAGACAAGTTTGAAAGAGCAGACGAAAGTTCGAACGATCAGGCGGCCGTGTGAATTTGAAGACGCACTGAACCCGTGGGTGGTCCGGACAACTTGGCGGTTTTCTCTCGTTCATGTTGGAACAAAACAAATACATCTGGCGACCACAAAGTGTTGTCCGCACAAGCAATCGTAGATCGACAGCTTCTGGTTTGCCCTTTTCACGGCTACTATCCACGTTCTCGGACGAACGGAGGGGGCAGAAACACATGAAAACTGATCTTCAAACCTTTCCAGACTCTCTTGGTACAGCCCCCGTCGCAGCATTTTGACGAGAAGGCATGTTTTTTGTCTGGTTTCTTCCAAACGAACACAGGAACGCATGTCTCGCACGGCGACTTCTGCCCACCGCCCCAGACCGGAAGTGCGCCCGACGCGCCACCACCGCGGCGTGACGTAGGAGAGTTGAGTTCGTGTATATGTGGGCAGAAGCGGCCATGCTCTCCGTGTTTTCGCCATTGCGTTGTGTGGCCAACACTCGTTTTTGACGTTGTAGAAACGCTTTTAGTTTTATCTGTGCGCCGTATTTTACGCCAACGCATGTCGTATGTTATGCCTGACTATATCGAGCTCGCTACCCGAGCCTGAACGGCAGCGGTATCGAGACAAACTGTGCGTGGACGGTCCTTCGACGATCCGTACGCCGTAAACAAGGCCTGCTGGAGTTCCGGCGTGAAGTTGCTGCCACCGACGTCGATGGCTCACGTCGTCGTTTATTTAATTTTTTTTTTTTTGCGAAGCCTGTTCAAGGTCGACACGCTGCAGGCGTACAAGTCTCTCGAGGCCTACGGTTACTTCGAGACGGTTTCCGCGCTGCCGGCGGGATCAGCAGACTGTGGGTCTGCGGAAGTGTATTTATTAATTGATTAAATACACACAGCGTCCTTCGAGTTAAGGATATGATATTTTCTTACCCTCACGACTACAAGGCACGGCAAGCGGTAAAGCTTTGTCCGTTCGGCCGCCGATCTCCTTCCACTTGGTAGCACGGGCGTAGCGCTGGGCCGGTGTTTTGTGCGCGAACACCGTGGAAACAAAACCTGGGTGGTTTCGATCAGACGACGGTTTCCTTGCCCGTAAGCAAGCCTCGGGACGGAGATTGAAATGGAAGCCACACTTGCCATCAGGAAAGTGCTTGCCCCACAAACGGTCGTCCGCGTGAGGCGACCATCTTTTTTAGATCCACGGATACTGTCCACCTTCTGAGCCTTTAAAAATATACTGAACCGAAATTTGGATTTCGCAAAATAAAGTTGAGCAATGCGGATTCTCGGGCGAGTTCGTACTGAAAGTTTGAGAACATGATAGCGCTTCAAGACAGGGACAAGAGTAGGAACGCATTGTGTTGTCTCGTTCCTGCTCTCGTCCCTGTCTTGAAGCGCTATCATGTTCTCAAAGTCGCAAAATAAGGCCGCAGAGACGTTGAACTGGATGCTACGAACTACAGAACATCACTCATACATCGATATCTCAAGCGGATGGCCGTACTTTTGGAAAAGAAGGGCGCGATCAAGCGAGGTCTTTGACGTCATTGTCCTCCCGGAGAATTTAAGAGTGAGGGGAAGCGGCCTCGCTTCTCTCCTCCTCGCTTCGGTTCACCAGCTTGACGGGGCGTAGCAAGGAGAAGAGGGAATGAGAATCGTGACGTGTCTTTGCCTTCGCCGGCCTCGTCGGCCGTGCCCCATCACGCACTTCTTTTTCAAAAATACGGCGATCCGTTAGAGATATCGCTGTATGAGAGATGTTTTGGGGTTTTGCAGCGTCCCGCCTATCCGTCCAGCCTTGTTTTGTGAGCTCGAAATTTCGGTTCAGTATCCCTTTGAGGGTCCGGCGGGAACTTCTGGGAACGCACTCCGTTACTTTTGCTCTACCTTTCGGTGCAATTAACGGCTACACAGGTTTGCGGCGTGCTGAAATGCTATGACGCCCATGCAAAACGTGCGCCCTTCTGCCCACACCACCCGGTTCCGGCGCGATCGCAGCGCGGCCGCAGCTCCGTGACGTCAAGCCCGCGTGTCGGTCTTAGAGCGGGTTGTTAGCGCCGTCGCGTGACTCATTAGGGGGTTTTAGTATATCGTTTTCACTTTCCGCTCCGAGCTTGCTCAACTGCACGTGCACAGCCGGCCTAAGCTCGAACTCAGAGCGCATGCGCAGTGGCGATTGTACCGCTCCGTAGAGCGGAGCATGAATGCGGTCTACTATTACTCGCTAGTGGCGACGCCTCCGCTTCGCACGCGGCGGACCCAGGTTCGATTCTAGCGGGTGGCGGGCAGTCTTTTTCCACGATTTGACAACCGACGACGGACGCCCTGAATTGCCAACTACAACATCAACAAAGACAACTACAACTTCTACAACATCAACAACGAAAACTAGTACAACATCAAGAACGGACGATATTTCCAGTGGTGGGAAGAGCAAACACCATCTAGAACAATAAAAGGTTCCGAACGCCCCATGTCCCATCTCTTGCTCCATGGAACGTCGTCACAGTCGGATGACGAACACTCAGCAATTGAACCAGAGCCAGGTGCCGAACGTCCTTCGACGCGTTGACTGGACACGAAGTCCAGCCGATCACTGACGCAGCTCTCGTACCCAATCTGTGTCTTCGCTCGATCGCACTCTGATGACGTCAAACTTCTAGTGCGCACGGTTTGATTATTCTAGGTGGCGTTGGAAGAGCCATAGCCATCTCCATATTCACAAAGCCTGGCAGTTCGACGACGGAGCCATAGAGTGCCCGGTCGCAGATTTGGAGCGCGAGGATCTGGTAGTACAAGGCATCAAGGAGCGCATTCTTTTTGATTGAGCGGGCGAAAATGGCGGCGGAAAGGACTGGAGCCCTAGACTAAAGGCCCTGACTAGAACAAGTCTCTCTCTCTCTCTCTCTCTCTCTCTCTTTTTCCAGTAAAGTTATTTCGTTCTTTTTCTCGGGGAATCTGGACGTCAGCGCACAGCTTTTGCAGCGGCGAGGACCCGAAACACACTTGTTCGCTCGGGAGAAGTCTGTTTTGGCGTCTCACCACAGCGGGGCGTCAGTCACGTGGCTTTCCTCAGTATATTGGTGCGCAATCCAGACCAGGAGTCGCCCGGTCCAGCGGATGCAAATCTTCCGGACTCGCACAAAAAACTTTAACACCAATTAAAAAAAAATTGCTGGTTTCAATTGAATGCGAAAATATCACTACAACCTACAACCCAACGTATTCTCCTACTTCTAACATCAACCGCTAAAATTCATCCAACCTTGCTGGCTACACAGAATTGAAGAAGAAAAAAAAACAATGTAAAAAGACAGATGGCAAACATTTCAATATGAGATATGACACTGGCAAGAAAGTAATAATAACCCTTAACCTTATTTTTACAACAAAATAGAAAGAAAAATTAAAAAATTATAACTTAATTTTGCCCATATGTTTCCAAATAGAAGTAAAAATGTAAATATGTATATATAATGTACAATTGTATATACTGAAAAACTATGTAAATAGCTTATACTGACAAACTATGTAAATAGCTTATACTGATCAAATAGGATCATTCCATACTCATTGGTGCAAGTGCTTTCACAAATGTTGCTCCCATATTCTCAAAGCAAAACATCATTTAATGTAAATAATTATTTCATTCTTTAAAACTACTATTTCATTAATCATCCTCTTCTTTACCTTACATGAGAGTCGAACAATGATTCAAATGATAAAAGTAATAGTTATTGCTTTAAAAAAAGGGATTAATTATTCTTAGCTCATTGAAACAGATGCTACACGGAAGGTATACTATAGATGGGTTGCACGTGACGCCATATCCTTCCTCCTTTCTGGTGGCCAAAACCTGCTGTTATACTTCGTTTCACCTTATGTGCGAGCGAAGGCAAAGCTGGAAGCGCGAGCACGAAAGCTCCGTGCCTTCAGGCTTTGCTCGAGCGCGCGAGCTGGGGAGAAACGCACAAAGCGCTGGTCTCGCGCTTCTAGCTTTGGCTTCGCTCGCAGATAAAGTGAAACGAAGTATAATGAAGCTGTGCTCACTCGTTTCCGCTCGCTCGCGACGCTCGTGTACTGCTCGCAGAATATGCACAGTAAAGGCTACGCTCGAGGAAGTTCGGCCACCAGAAAGGAGGACCAAATTACGTCAGTGCAACCTATGTATACATAAAACACATGTGTGGTTGCATTCATGTAGATAACATAAATATTGTTCACTTGGCCATTAATATTATAATATATGATAAAGAACAATAATTCGAACCTACCAACCCAGACACTAAAAATATTAGAGAATTTAAGAGATATGAACAAAATAATTTTACGATTGCGCAATCCCAAGGTACAGCATCTAAATGGTGCTTCTTAAAAGTTTTCGATCTCTAACACCCATATAATTGTATTTCTACATCGCTAATTTTCTATTTCTCCATTCACACCATTAAAATAGCTTTACATAACAAATCCGGACCTCACACAATAATATTTTATTTCCTAAGAAAGAATCAATTTCAAAAATATTTAATACCTATTCTAACATTTGGCTAAGAATTATTACGATTACATTCACTCATAACTCATCATTACATAACTAGATTCAATCACTCATTGCCAATTATATTTCTTTCCTTCGTTACAGTACAAAACTATACAAGCAACAGATCAAGTAAAACACCAGGAAAGAAGAAATGAAGAATGAAGAACGAAGAAAAAAAAAGGAACTTGTAGATAAACATCCCGGCGGTAATTACAAGCTCGTTCCCGTGGGTGGCAACGCTTCTCCCTTTTTCAAGTTGGCATTTATATACAAAAAAAGAAAAGCGATTTAGCTATTTTTTTTTTTTCCAATTGGCTTAAACCTGTTATACCTCGAGTGGCACAGGTTGGAGAGAACTTTATTTTTTAGTTTTGTTTCTACTGTCCACTTAAAGTTCAGTATATAGAAGGCTATAAAAAAAAAAAAAACATACAAGCTACCGCTATAAAAAATAAAAAGGAGATTAGAAGCACGCGTTGTGACTGAAATGCGAGAAGTTCGAGGTGGGTTGCTGCTCCTCCATTTGCCCCTCGTAGATGACGTTAGGTTCCATGTGCTCGCGCTGCGGAAACCAGGGATCTTCGGCTAAATCCCCAGCCTGCCCGTTTCGATCTGGACGAGCATCGCACACCTGGACGCGGCCATGTATCACTACCCCAGGCTAGCAGTTACACTTTACTCGCCAAATTTATCATTGCAAAGACAACCAGCGTTGCCATATACTACTTCAAAGGCAGACCGACCGTACGCTATTTAAACACGAACGTCAAGTTTGGTCTGGTTTTTTGATGCTCCTTGTGTGGCTTATAATTATATTTTGTTTAGCGCTCGATCCAATGACGTTGTGTGACAAATTCCTACATGATTTATTTTGATAAAAAAAAAACGCTCTGTGTGAAACATGCGTGCGCGTCAGGTCGCCACAAAATACGTAGAAAATATTATTTAAAAATTAGGTTGGGCCGTTGGGCCGGTGTACACCGGTGATAGGTTCATGCCGGTTTGAAAGTAATCTAGGGAGTGACGACAGGGTTAGGGTTAACAAAATGCATACTATTTCATAACTCCTGCATTGACAAGACAACTTATAACAAAAATAACTTTGAGTACTAAGATAAACCTCGTTCGCGAGCCAGACCGACAAAAAATGAGCAGAAGCAAAGATAATTCCCGATTTATCGCCGCAGCCTTCAAGGCGCAGCAGCGCAAAACTGCGTACACATGCAAAATGCCCTATCTTTCTATCGGTGTCATCCCTGGACCAGGGATGGGAACGTCCCCGATATGGTTCAGGTGCGTTCACATCTAACGGCGGGAGCGGCCACCCGTCGTCTTTACGACCGCGGAACTGGAGAATAAAAAGTTTTAGTAAATCGTTCCGATACCTCCGATAACGACACCAGATAACAATACCATGCATGCATAAATAGGGACCTTTAGCAAACCGTTGCTGTGCTCTGCGTACCGCACTACCGGAGCCTTTGAAGCATGCTTTAAGCGAGCCCCCCGCGGTCACGGAATCACCCGGGCGCGCGCTTAAAGCATGCTTCAAAGGCTCCGGTAGTGTGGTACGCGGAGCACGGCAACGGTTTGCTAAAGGTCCCTGGTAAGGCGTCGGCGGAGCATAGTTCATTAGAACGATCCACTAAAGCTCCCAAAATAAAATGTTTAGTAGATCGGTTCGATATCTTGGATAGCGTACCCGATTACAATACGAGGCGTGTGCAAAGACGTCGGCCGAGTATCGAGTATCCCTATATCGGAAGTATCGGAACGGTCTACTAAAATTCTCTAATGTCTGACTGTTCCCGGGATTTTGACTCGTTCGTCATTCCGTGTGAGGATGACAACGTAAGCCGTAGTCACATTGCTTGTACATACATCTCGACGTATGACTGAAAGTTAAAAATGAATAGGCCATATATACCTGAGAGGTTGGTTACCCCATCTCGGCGGAAGAGTGGACGTCCACTCGCACTGGCAGATCAGACACCGACTGTGCAGTGGCCGGTATGTCAGCGCCTTTCGAAAACCTGTTGAGGAGCGTCACCTTGAAACGCTCATTGCTGGTTGTGGAGCGATCCGGAAAGTTTACGAGTCTCTTTTTACTTGTTTTAAACTTGTCGGTTTGGACGAAACTCCATTATAACCTCACGCAAAGGTTGAAAAAAAAAATGTGCACCATGTGTGTTGTTCCAGATAGTTTTCAACAACAACAGTTGCTTGACTTGCGGCCCATGATATTTTCCGTAAAACACGCCAAGAACGTCCAAGAACAAATCCCCATGACCACCCTTCCATCTTCTTTCAATTAGAGGACATTTTAACGGGACCGTCAGCGTCGGCAGATTTGCCCCCTCCGACAAGGGAGATGGGAGGACGCGTTAACGCTCTGTTCGGCGCTCTCGTAAAAAGACAGCTCGTCTGGAGGCGGGAACTTTTTGGCACCCTCTGCTGGAAAGAGCGGAAGGGAAAGAGAACGCCAGCGCGGGGCCCACTGACATCCTGGGGACCGGGCCTACAGCCTCCTTGAGCCGGGGTCACACGTTGCTCATACGAAAGGCAGTCTGCATGCCAACAAGGGTCACCGCAATATCCGCGCGGTTCGAATGCCAGGTGCCAAGTTTTCTCCTTGAACTCATTGCCATGCGGCATTCGAAGCACGGAGCTCGCGGTGACTTGTTACGAAGCATGTCGTTCGACGCGTCAGATTAAGTCCAACTTTTCAAAAGGCGCCTGTTTCTTTTATATATTGTCACGGGTGGTGACCGAAAGAACAATAAATAAACAGGAAGAAATAAACGTTAAATGTGGCGAACTTGTGCCCAAAACAAAAAGGGAATAGACGATAACAACAGAGCGTCGCGAGCGTCGAAGTCAGCGTAACAGCAGGATTGAACGCTGGGGCGAGACTGACCCGGCTTGCCACGCGGAGCCCCTTTTGCACACGCGTAGGCTTCTGGAACAATCGACGTAGAAGGCTCACGCATGGAACTTTCTCACCTCGAATCAGCAACACGGTTCTAGAATTTACCAGAACATCACATTACAGGGTCAACAAAAATGTCTATCCGCGGCCGGGAATCGAACCTTGACCGTTTGTTCGTGGAAAGGCAAGTGCGATAACCGTTAGGTCACGAGCGTGCTGCCTACTTATTCAGCTGCGCTCGCTGCAATATTCTAATATTAATAATAATAAAAGATGCTGTTTGTGTACCTACACCACTTGTTTCGACGGCAATGAATCCACGAATTTCTGCGATTAATATCCAATATTAGAAGTTCTTTTTACCTGCAACATATAAAGCCTGTATCTGGGGAAGCATTCAAAAATACCCTAAAAATCAGCTGTTCGAGATAAAAGAAACTCTCTTCAGGAAGAAGCTACCAGCCTTGGCAGACGTCAAAGATTGCAAAAACAGACTAATTAGCAAGATAATGAACTAATATTTACTAATCAAGTTTTTAATTAGTGAAGATAAACATATGGTTCCACTGAGAAACTTGCCAAGCATCATCCGAAAGCTACTTAATCAACTCTTTCTAGAAAGATATTGTCACGAATGAGAACTGATGAGGCGTCAAAAACTGGAACTAAACGTTCAATGGGGCGAACTTGTGCTCAAAACAAAAAGGAAACAGAAGACAACTATAAAGCGTCGCGGGCGTCGAAGTCGGCGTAACAGCAGGATCGAACGCTGGGGCGAGACTGTCTGCGGCTCGCCACGCGGAGCCCCTTATGTACGTGTGGGCTTCTGGAACAATCGGCGTAGACGTTTCGGTGCGTAGAATATTCGGACCTCGAACATGCAACAGGGTTCTCGAATTTACCAGAAATCTAAACTACAGAATACATAAAAGACGCCGTCGCTCTCAGAAATGGAACCCTGGGCCTCCGCACGAAAGTCAAGCGCGGTAACTACTCGGCCACGCTCGGACTCCCTCGCCGACGCGCATGGCAAAAACATTTTACGGCGTCCCCCCCCCCCACAAAAAAAAAAAAAAAACAACAACGGCAACAACGCGTTTTTGGGTTTCGGTTTTCTTCTCGGGCTCAACTTTGCACCCGCGGTCCTGTTCCCCGGTGGTCGCAGCGCGATGCCACCGCCTCGCCTCCCACGATGGAGGACAGGGAAGTATGGCGCACGTGTGTTGCACTGTCTCGGCCCCTGCATGAAGAGCAGGACCGCGGACGCAGAGATGCGCCCCGGTAAAAAACTGAAACCTTGGCAAAACCTTTTCACTGAACGCCGTAAGATGTTGCCCCAGCTGCCTTATATATCTCTCTGGAAAAGAATTGATTTAGTGGTTTTCGATGATGGTTAGAAAGTTTCTCAGTGAAACCACATGTTTATTTTCAGTATCCGAAAACATTCATTGAATAAATTTTAGTTAATTATCTCGCTAATCAGTATGTTCTTGCAATCCTTGACGTTCGCCAAAGCTGGAAGTTTGTTCCCGCAGAATTTATTTTTATCTCGAACAGCGTATTTTTAAGAATTTTTGAAAGCAGAAACACCCTGTATATGTGAGCATATTTAAGGCCGGTTCGCGCATACATCGCAGCGATCCACAACAAGAAAGATTGCTGATGCAGTGTTGGAATTCAACGCATCCCATAGCCCTGATGCCGCTACATCGGCGCTGTATCACTATTCTAGCGTGAAATTAGCTCTGCATCAGTAAGATCAGCGCTATTTGCTGACTGATGATGCGGAGGTAACGGTGTAAACAGGTCTTTAAACTGCGCTTCAGCGGATTTTGTCTGGTTACTGGAGTTTAATCGAGACGATGAACGCCTCCAAAGCGATTTCATACTGAAAATCTCTTCTCGAGATCTGCGGCACTTTAAGTTATTAAAAAGACAACTAAAATGAAACGAACACGGTCGAAGAACTGGAGTGGCCCTCTGAAATAAAACGTCTTTCTTTCAGGTTTTACGTAGCTTTATTGGCAGTATCAAGGAGTAGTGGAGTTTCACCAACAGCGCAGTATGTTTCTCCCGACGCGCTCTTCTAGTCGTTTCCTTTCTTTCGTTCAAATTGCCTCCGAGGACTTGGACGATTTTGAAAAGGAGCGCCGCTGCGAGGACAGCCATCATGGTGCCATTGCTTTTTGACACGTTTGGGAGATCATTGACGAGGATGTCAGTCTTGGTGCAGACGCTGGTTCCGTGCTCCCCTAAAACCTTGAGCGTGACGACGCTCTTCATCTGAATGGAAAAAAAGAACGACGGTGGTTGTCATCATTCGAAAATATAGACTCTAGTGTCCGAAATCGCAACCCCCAGAAATAAAAAGTGAAAGCCGTTTACTACTCCCTGTAACGCTGAATTGGAGCGGAGCTCTTGAGGAGGAGGAGGTAAGGGTACCTGGGGGGGGGGGGGTCACGTGCCCTGGGGGGTCACTTGACGATGACGTCCTCAGTGACGTCAGCTGATGACGTCATCAGTGATGGTGACGATGACGATGTGGATGCCGATGACGTGATCAGTGACGTCACTGATGACGTCATCAATGATCATGACGATGGCGATGCGGATGCCGACGACGTCATCAGTGACGTCATTGATGACGTCATCAGTGACGTCACGCGTCCCATAATGCACCGCGCGGTTACGCCGACGGCGACGCCGCTCATGCCGGAAACAGGCGCTCAAGAGCTGCGCTCTAAAAATGGAAAATAATAATCTCAAACGCAGGGTCTCGCGGAGAGAGGAACTGCGCATAAAACGAGAGTTTGGCTTTTCACGGCGCTCTTGACATCGATGTTGTTCTTGAGGCTTCGTGCACATTTCTGACGTTCTTGCACTACGATATGCGCGAAGGTTTCTAAAAAAACGGAGTCTCGCCAAAAGCGCAGGCTCTTTACCAGACATGTACACGTTACCCAAAAAAGTAACTAAATACCGTTACTTGTTACTCGCTCTAAAAGTAACTAAATCCGTTACTCGTTACCGATTCTCAAAAGGAACGCGTGAGTTACCTCCAAAGTAACGAGTTACTTTTCACGTTACTTTGACGTGAAAATATTTTTTTTTCAGTAGTCGTTATACTTAAGCAGTAGTTGCCTCTCGAAGTTTTCATCAGTTATGTTTCCCCGCTTCCTTGAAAATACATCTCCGGCGACGCTGAAGAGTCGTTCTACCGACGCGCTCGAAGGAACGGCAGTGTTGTGCTTCAGGAAGAGCTGGTCAATTTTCGAAAACTGCGCCTTCATTGACGACAGCGGGTAATGGGTTATGTGCCTTCCCGTGTTCGCAACCTCCGGGTTTACGTTCGGTCCGTACGCGGTTGTAGAAGTAGAAGGTTCAACCAACGAACCTTATTTTGTCGCTGGGTGAAGGACATTCCCAGCTGTAGAGTTGAATACAGCAACGTTTACCGCTGGACACTGCGTCGGTCGAACTGTTCGACTGACGTGTTCAACGATATACGTTGCTGTACTGTCACACCGTTTAGTTGTTTTTCAGGTTGCCCACCTAACGTTCTCGAGATAGATGCATACTCAGGTTAGAATCAAAACGAGGCTGCTTAAGCGGTGTTGTACACGTTACTCCGCAAAAGTAACGAGATACCGTTACTCGTTACTTGGCCTTAAAAGTAACTAAGTACGTTACCCGTTCCTTTTTTAAAAAAGTAACTAAACACGTTACTCGTTACCGAAAATAGTAGCTGAGGTAGAAGTAACTCGTTACTTGTAACGCGTTACGTACATGTCTGCCTTCTACTGTGTCATGGCGTCAGCATAAA
>JAZHYW010037671.1:0-19576 GCA_037355805.1 Ixodes ricinus
CGTCGTTCTCAACGTCGCCCTCTAGGCGTATAGTTCTCGACGTCGTCCTCGACGTTGTCCTTAAGGTCGCCCCAGAGGACGTCCTAGAAGTCGTCCTAAACGTCATTCTTGACGTCGTCCTAGAGAATGTATCCTTGACGTCGTCCTAGACGCCATTCTTGACGTCGTCCTTGAGGTCATCCGAGAGATCGTCCTCAGCGTGGTCTTAGACGCCGTACTTGGCGTCGATCTCTAGAACGTCGTTCACGACGTCGTCCTATACGTCGTAGAATCATTACTCGAAAACATTTCTCTCGCGGGACTATAACGTTTTCTCCTTCCTACACGTAAGCAGTCTTAAGTGGCCTTCTGTAATTTGTTTTCTTAACTTTACACTGATTTTGATTATTTTCAGTGAGTTTTACTTTTGTGTAATTAAGTGAACTTTTGTTCTTTATTTATGTGTATGTTGTGTTTTGTGCTTTCTCTGTACGCTTACCGCTGACCATTGTAGCGTTCCGAGGATTACAGTCAAGCTGCACACTGCAGCTTTTTCCCTCTTATCCTTCACCATGGGGAATGGAAATAAAGTTGTATATAATTTTAGCCTGGGTAACTGCAACATTATGGATTTCAGTATACACGTAGTAGACCTCCAAGGTACAAACTGTGGAGACTACATTAAACCTGGGTCAAATTAAAAACATACTTGCATAAAATACGCTACATGAAATATTTAAGTAATGTTTAATTGTATCCACCGTCTGCATGGCAGATACCCAAGGATATTCGCGAATAATTCGCGGGTATGCAAGACTCTAGGAATAGGTTGCACAGCGTAATAAGAGGACTCACCAACCGCAGTAAATCAAATGACAAATTTAAGAGAACATAATATTAAGCGTGCTTTGATTGTGTTTATACTTTTAGACAAGTCCCTTCTTCATTCAGTATGGATTAAAAAAGGCGATATTTTATGGGTGTTTGAAAATCCGTTTTAAAACATGTCTTTTTTTTTCTGATCATGATGAACTTAGTTTATTAGGTTTTTATTTCAGACGGGTCTGATATTAACAATTAATTCGTGAGATTAATTGTATTTAACTAATTATGCCGAATGTGTAGAACCTACCAGAATATCTCCCTTCACAATCGTCAAGCCTTTCGTCGCAGGATAGAACATCTGTAAAAATAGGTTATCGATTTAAAAACAGTAGTTGCTTGAAGCGCTACATGCTCTTAAAATGAAGGTGCCACGCATCTACGTGGAAGCACTAATACCGTTATCGATATTTTTAAGCTTTTTCAATTTTCGATGACACCAAAACAGGCAATGTGCATGATTGCACTACCAGACTCAAAGGTTCTTATACATATGTGTGGCTTACTATCAACTTGATTTCACAAAACTACACAGACGACATAATCACCAAAGTCAATTTCAAACATCGCAACGCAAAGTACAAGTCAAGTGTTAGAGCCGAGAGGCACAAGTCAATCCCTGTCAAACGTGGCGAGCTCCGATAATCCCAAAGGACCCCGCGATCACTATTTCACTGAATGTCTTCATTCAGCTTTAATCTCAGAAGCGAGCATCGCCACTGGAAACAAATGCAAACTAGACAAAAACTTTAAATACCACACTCAAATGAAAACTTCTCGCTATAGTTCGTCCAAGCACTGCGCTTTTACTAAGCGCGAGGACCACTGAGCAGAATGTTTATCACCAAACAGAACACAGAAAACTTTCAAGCCAACGCTAGAAGACAATTAAAATGAAGCAAATTCCGTAGTCATGAGACGCCGAATTTATGATCGCAGTGGCGATATAATTAGATTAAACTAGCCACAGTAGAAGTTACCAAACCTAATGGCATTTTTAAAACATAAATGCTTGCGGCAAAAAAATATATATATATATATAACAAGCTTGCCTGTGGTTCGAGAGGATCGTGTTTACCAATGTTAGTCCAGTTCCCATTTCTGACAACGTAACCAGTCACTGCCTTTCCTGGAAACATGAAGAATGCGTATTAAATTACTGTAAGTCCCAAAGTTTTTTTCAAAATAACGTGCGAACTCCTCAACTCGATGCTTACATACAGTTCGTGACATTATAAGCGCGAACACAACCTCAGCATTTTACGCATTTTATTCTGAAAGCCACTGTCGATGGTGATCGTGATTGCTGCTTAGGTTAGTGCCAAAAATAAAGACTTTCCACACGACTGGTAGTTTTAATGATAGCCTTTTGATTCTTAGAAACAAAAATCAGAGTTGCAAGTAAGCTGGGCAGATGTTTTGTGCGTGATTCACGCGATGTCAGAAGATCACGTGACCTTGTGACTCACAGAATGTCATGCCGCCACGTGACATCACGTGACGTCACGTGATGCCAAGGTATTGTGACTCGCAGAGTCACATAACGTCATAATGTCATATGGCACCCTGACGTAATTACGTTCCTATGGGTCCTATGTGCTTGTGAATTTCATTGATATATGACTGTGTAAGATATAACGTTGAAATCTGGCGCTGGCACGTAGCGTGACGGTTTGTTTATAGATTTCTGCTGATAAAACACTTTATGTGTTAAAAGCTGTCATTCTGTTTTGGTCATGCCTGACACATGTTTTTTACATAGAGTACGCACAAGAATTTCAAAAAGGGTTTATTTCACAATAAACTTGCCTCGTTTGTACAGAGATAGACACTGTTAGCACGGACAAGCAATCGCCACTTTAAGGGGGATGCTGGTTTTTAACTTTTATTATTTCGTTTATCGTGCTGAAATTCGGCATACTGATGTATCTCTCAATGATGATTTCAAATAAGCAATTAGTTTTGAGCGGGCTTTACTAAATCCTTGGTTATCAATACATTTGTAATTTTAATTAAATCCTCCTTACGGGTCGTTAGCGTAAAATTCTTCAGAATATATCAGAAACCTTTACAGAATTGCATTCACCAAGACATGTTTTGTAAGGTGATGCTATTTTAAGCCTGATTTATTGATATTACATTAATAAGAAACATTTGCAATCACGTTGCATAAAACGGGAGGCTATATCTTTTTGAGACTAATTAAATAAAATTATTGTATGATATATAAAGCAACAAAAATAGCATCACCGCACAAAGCATGTCTTAGTAAATGAAATTCTATAAAAATTTCTGATATATTCTGAACAATCTTACGCTAAGGACCCGAAAGGAGGACCTAATTAAAATTACAAATTTATTGATAACTCAGGATCTAGTGAAGCTATCTCAAAACTAATTGTTTATTTGAAATCATCACTGAGAAATACATGGTTATGCTAAATTTCAGCACGATAAACGAAAAAAAAAGTCAAAGACCAGCATCCCCTTTAAATCGGTGATTGCATGTCCGCGCTAACAGTGTCTATCTACGTATTTACGATGCAAGTTTATTCTGAAATAGACCCTTTTCGAAATTCAGACTGGTAACCTTGACAATTATCATCATCTCAGCGTATGGCATCTGTGCCAATCTATGAGAATTACATTCGTGAGGCTGACAAATAAAGTGAAAGGCACTATACCAAGCGGATGATACATGAGGCCCGTACTTTCAAGACGTCAGTACGCACGAATTAGATACAACGGCTGCGTAAGCGTTTATT
This sequence comes from Ixodes ricinus, assembly GCA_037355805.1. NCBI lineage: Eukaryota > Metazoa > Arthropoda > Arachnida > Ixodida > Ixodidae > Ixodes > Ixodes ricinus. The sequence continues at coordinate 3,627 of JAZHYW010037671.1, forward strand.
TCGAAGTGAGGTTATATCAATCTCTTGGCACAAGTTTGCCTCTAAAGCCTTTCGATGGTGGAAATGTAATCTAGGCGCTAATGGGTCGCCGCTTTGTACTGGTCAGTTCTTATTTTCACATCATGATAACTGAAACAAATCAAGAAAAAAGTGTAAGGTGATCGAAGAACCAATTTTCATCTGCCATTGATGTGGGGACGTGACGGTGCCCGATGAAGCAGTTTTATGACCGCCATTAGTTTGTTAAAAGTGAGTCTGTTCTTTGAACCCCTAGATGACATTAAGTCTTGAAACTATTCAACCAAGTAAAAAAAAGAGAATTGAAGCAGAAAGACGTTGAAGCCATTGAAAAAAACGTAACTGCTTGAACTGCGAAGACAAGCTCCAGATTGCGCTGCACTGACCGTGATCAGAAAAGGCAATTGAATGAATACTTAAAAGTGCAAAGCGTGCCATTATTCCTGCACTGCTCATTCTTTGCAGTGCAAGACCCTTGAAATTGCTGGCACAAGCGTGTGATGCGTCATTTAACTATGCAGAGGATAGAACTGCCAACTTCAGGTGTTACCTTAGGTATACAGTAATCTGCGGTGAGTACTACCATACTTATAGTGCAATCTCACGTTCTTGTCCAGCATCTTTTTAATCACCAACACTTACCAAGGGCATGAGTGTGAACACGAAATGCAAAAGGATGGAGAGTCACATTTTCGTTGATCCGGCAAGCCGCTTCGAGCTGACCTGAAAGAGCACGGCACTGGTTGGTTAGTCGCAAGGAAACTCCTCTAAACGGATGACAGTCTGTATTGAAGTATCATTCACCATTACTGTTCGCTGGAATCATTCCGCCGGTGTCGAAGTCATACACACCCGCTCTCCTCTTCACTCTATGGTAAGAAAAGCACAAACGTTCACTAAACTCAGCGATAAGACAAGATGTGTTTTTCACTTAACAGCCGAACGACACGAACTACGATGCAATGTATCTCTTAGACACCAACACGCAGGCGGCTCTGACGTCATGCTGTAGCGGTGGCGCTGCTGTTCGTACGGCGCAAGCGCAAACGCTTCACTTCATGCGTGCCTGGTTTTTAGCGCCCGCGCAATCCCTACATCTCGTGCGGACAACCGCGGACTTGTGTGGCGCATATATATATATATATATATATATATATTTACGGAGTGTGCATGTTGTTATACTGATAATAAAATGTTTCTTGTGCTTCGCGCCACTTTATGGACCATGGATATATATAACTTTTTTGCTGACCTGGATGTTCCTTTTATTAGTTATTCAGAATATGTCGGTACAGCAAGGACTACATTGAAACCCATGCATGAATAACCAATATGTATTTTGAAGAGTACTGCGATATAATAAAAAAACGAAAAACAAAAAGCGGTGCGTACCCTGTGTCGTTGCCGGGAACCACGGAGAGCACGACCCCTGAACTGTCCCTTGTAACTCCATCTGGATTGTACAAAACATACAGAATTAGTTACCTAAAGTATGAAGAGCCTGACCGGTTTCTGTCGCAATACAACCACAAAAAGAAACACTCTTGTACGTTGTGTACGTCATAGGCTCGTCACGTGACATGGTTCCATAACCCATCAAACCCGTGGCCACGTGACACAACCCCGCTGATGACGTCACTCATTGTCGCTTCTTCGTGTTAGTTGTGGGTCTTAACTTTTTCTACCTAGCCAGAAAATTCCACTTTAAAACTATTAGCAATTAAACGTTAGCACGATATGATTAGATACCGAGTATGAGCGGTAAATGATCTAGAAGCTTCGGCACCTGTCCGTAGAAAGCTCAAACGTTCATGAAAGGAGTATTTTAGTGGCGCATGAAACCTCGTGAAATTCCAAGTCGTACTTCTATTTGTGCAGTATATGAAAACAACATCCAAGGCTGAAAATCTTAGCGTAGAAACAGACGAAAATTTAGCGCCGAGAGTTGTGTTTGACGCCACTGTTATCAGGTGACACAACGAGTCAATGAAAGCAGACAACACAACCGAGCGACGCGTTCGCGGCACATGTGCACAAATTGCGTTCCACCTCAATTTTTTTTCGCTTTTAGAGTGAAGTTGTATGATACGATTTTCATATATATTTTCATCGATTATCTGAGGCTGCACCACCTTTCGATAGCCGGGCCAACCAGAATCCTCGGCGCGAGTAAGTCCTGCGCAGAGGCGTCCCCTCTCATTTTTGACAGGAACGGAACTGGGACTTCAACGTTCTCAAGCTATCATCCACCCCTTAAGCCCTTGACTCAAGCAAATATCTGATAAATATTTAAACTTTCTACGTGCAAGCGCCGATTTTGGCATCTTATTTTACGGCTTGCATAATTTTTTCTTATACAACTCTAAGCTAGAGTAGAAGAAAAATCAGAAACCAAAATTACAACTTTAAGCAGAATCTTTGTGAAACCACTTTTTTTAATGGCAATGTGCGCCCGTCTGCTAATTATACTTTTTTATTTTTATTACTATAGTTTTTTTTAGGGGGGGGGGGTGGAGCCAGGGAAAAATATTCGAATTTCGCCGAACAAAAACGTAAATCAAAGCAAATGGAAACCAAACCTTTAGGAAATAACAAAAAAAGATTGTGTTGCGTGTTTGTTTATACAGCTGGAAGCTAGTCAGTCTCATTAGGCGTCTGGTGTCTCAGCTGTAGATGAGCAATTCAGCCAGTGCAGTACAACCGGTAGCCTGGGGTTTGTGCACCACGCAGTAGTGATACACGACCGCACGCCGGTACGGTGCTCTTCCGGATCGAAACGGGCAGGGCGGCCATTGAACCCAGGATCCATGGGTTCTGCAGCGCGAGCTTTCGCTCCACGTGCTCTGAGCTGCACGGTGTGCGCTAGCCCACTCGGCCACCGACCCCCTATAAAAGAACTAACTAAATCGCTTCACGCTCAGTTTTGTAGAGCGAAAAAATTCTCAGAAGGTACAGGAGCGAAATTGTGCGTAAATATTTATATATATTTACATCAACAAAAAGAATGTAGGCATTCGATGATGACACACTCATTTATAAATAAATGTTTAGCGGTGGAAACGTCTTTATAACTCATATTTTAGGGGATAAAAATAGCATCTGTCTTAATAATAGCAAAAACACGTTGACACAACAAGAAGCAAACGCGCAGTTCCTTCCCTCTTCCGTGACGTCAGAAGAGGATCCACCGTGGCCTTGTCTCGTTTATACATGGCTTGAACGTGACGTCATCGCGCCTAGCTGATGTCCATTCCTACTTGTTCTTGCCGAGAAAAATCAAGTTTGGTTGTGCAAAATGTGTGGTCTAGAAGCCATTTCGGTGCGTAAAATTATCGTTCTCAATTATCTCAAGTTTGATCTGAAATTGCAGGAACGGGTTTTCTCCTCGGGAAATGTTGAAACGGTCCGCGAGAGAGCAAGACGATGGACTTTTAGCAAACCGTTACCGTGTTCCGCATACCGGTCTACCGGAGCCTTTGAAGCATGCTTTATAAGTGCTCGCCCGGCTGATACCGTGACCACGGGGCGCGCGCTTTAAAGCAGGCTTCAAAGGCTCTGGTGGCGCGGTACGCAGAACACGGTGACGGAATCACCCGGTATCACCCGGTATCACCCGATATCACCCGATATCACCCGATATCACCCGAGCTTCCTCACTCCGTGTGTAAAGCTCAGGAAGTCGCATTTTCGAATTGGAAGGATCGCCGATAGTCCTCATGCAGAATGAAGCGATTCTTGCGGCGTAGTGCCGAGCAAAGGCAATCCGTTTGGTGTGACTAGGGTGCCTTCATGTGCGCTTTGCTTTGCCTGATGACATCTGGCCATTTTGTTTCGAACGCTTATTTTTTATTTTTTTGTTCTGAAGCGCGTAAAAGAGCGTGTCCCTGCACTTGCTCGTGGCGCTGACTATGCTAAGGCGACATTTTGTTTCCTGCGATTTCTTTGTGTTTTCCCTGTGAGCGCGTGCTGTCGGCATCGTGTACTACAAACGATGGGATCACCCTAAAGAGAAGGACATTAAGGCACTCTAGGCGTGACACGTCGCGCCACCTAACTAAATATATTTGCAACACTGGGAAGGCCCTTTCGCAAGCCCTACATGCTCGTTGTGCTGCTCATGCATCATATCGAAGCTGTTGATTCGAGAGTTTTTGAATTTTCATTCTTAACACTGTTGTCAGCCGTTGCAAAAGAGCAAACGTCAAAGCGTTGCGCACTGTTGCGTACCGGACTGTTGCAGCTCTTAAAGTACTGTTCGCAAAAGTCTAGCACGCGTGGAGCTCCGTATGTCCCAGTCGAGGCCGTGGGAAGTACAACGTTGTCAGAGATGAATAAATGTCGTGAAACGTCTAATATAAGCACTCCGTTCGGATTAAATTACTTTGGACGGATTTCTAAATGTGTTTTATGACTCGACATTTGTAATTAATGCGCTCGAAGCGCAGCGTTGCCTTTGGGTTCGATGCGACGACACCGTAAAGTCCGAACAATATCTTGAGATCCTCACTGCTCTGATGCTCCGCGGACACATCTTGCTCAAACTACGTTTTGCGGAGGTTTGCGGAGTTTGAGCGTAGTTAGCGGAGAGAGCGTTTCCTCCGCTTCGCCAGTCGCAGAGCGGACTGTTGTTTGCGTCGGGGGGCGGGGGGGGGGGTGTTCACCTCCTTGTTTTTCTGAAGGCACCCCCTTAATTCGCAACGCCTCCTCTATTCTCATTGCCGCCCTAACCCCTAATGTCCCCCTAACCCCCCCCCTCAAAAAAAAAGAAAACAAAACTCGACACTTTTCTAATTTCAATTCCTGTTGAAACCCCTGGGCGTAGCTACCCGAGATTGCTGCTCTATTTTGAACATAGTAAACGGTTCTACCTTCGTCCCCGCTGCAAGCAAACTGACTACTCAAGAAATAAAAAAAGCAATTTACGTTCCACACGACAAAAGGTTGTCCATGCGGTGTTTATTCCAAACAGTATCACCTTGCGACGGGCAACTACGTACTACACCGTCCAAGCTACAACCAGCTCGCACGAAAAACACATTCCTCGGACACCAAAGTCGTCTTCAACACAACGACGAGGGGACGGAAAAAAAAAACAACTGATCCCCAAATTAAGGTCAGCTTTTAATCATTGAGGATGAGACCCCTATTTATTTCCGCTTTTGTTAAGTAGGCTATGTCGACGAATTCATTTGCTTTTGCGTGTTTAAGGCGCGCAAACAACGTGAAAAATGCCCTTTTCTGCTTGGCTTGAGTGAAATTCGGCAGCAATATTTGGACGTTCAGTTTTGTTCTGCGAATTCGCGTTCTGGGTTGTTTTAAACGAGGAAGGCACCGTTTAAAGCTCTCTGTGCTAGAACCACACAATCACACACGCGTATGCATATATTTAGCGTTTAAATTTTGAAAAACAGTAATCAGTGTAGTGCGACAACGCAACGCTCGGAGTTAGTAATAAAAACGGCATCTCGCAAGCGTACGGCTGTCGACGCTGCCGATTTTAGCCTTCCCAGTGTTGCCCCATTTGGCCACGGTGGCGCTGGTGATCAACCGACGGTGGCGCGCTCTGGAATCTATGCCCAGCCTATTGGTCACGGTTTCGATTTCCATTTGCCAACCTCAATTCACCACGTCCCTGTCACGCCCAAATACAGTGCATGCATTTTTCAATATCGGGACTTTCGTGAAATTTATAAAGCTGTAGCTGTTGCCTACCAATACAAACAAAATGATAGAAAATATTTTTTTAGGAAAAGAGGGGCGGGGGGGTGAAGTAGCAGAGTTTGTGCGCCGGTAAACACAGGAGGAAGTGTACTGGACCGATCATCCTGTTCCATCATCTCATGTCCTATTTGGCTTCCTAAACGATCCGTGACCCGGGAGGGTCATGCTGCACACTGGAGTTGTTGCAGGGCCGCCAGAAAGGTATGGGACGTGGCCTGCCGTACTTCATACTCCTCGCTACGTCTAGGCAGGTCTTTGCGACCGCTGGAGGTCCGTGTTTCAATGGGGCTCTCACAAAGATGAATGGGTGTAATGCAAGCAAGCGCTAACTTTATCTTCATGCAGTGCTGAGACGCACTACTTCCTCAACGGTGCAATCGAAATCGAAACCATGCCACTCCTCTCCATGGCCAAAGAGGTCACATAATACAACGCGCGCAGTGTTGCATGGTGGGATTTTTGGAAGTAGTTCTATTGTGCACGACTCTCTACTAAGGTGCACAAAAATGGCGCCGCCCACAAGTGAATCGGGGAATGGGGTGCCGGGACTCTCAGCGTAGCTCATTGGGTAGCTCTGGCCACAAGAAAATCCGCTATTGTGGCGTCAGTGCAAGTAAAATATAGGTCCGGAATACAAACCCTTCACTTCTCGTGTCAAACATTCCAAATCAAAATTGTTAAAATACCAATGAATTGACGAACAAAACGAGAAAGTAACTCACCCTGAAACGAGGTGGTGTCGGCATAATGAACCTGAATTACGAGGAAATTTACACCACTGTTGCCACCGAATTTCAAGCCAACACCTGTAAGAAAAGCAGTCTTTAGTAAACGATAATAATTCCTTGGAGAAGGGAACAAGGAGGACAAAGGACAAACACAAATCTCGAAACACAGCTAGGTTACTGGACGCGCGCTGAAAAGATCCACACTGGCTGACTGGTATCGAACCAGGGACCTTTCCATTTCCAGTGGAGCGCTCTACCAACTGAACTTACCAGAAGTTAGACGTCAGTGGCTCGCTGCACCTTTTGCATTAATTACAGTGTTTAATTCTCTTTCACCAGTCTTTATCTGGTAACCATGTTTATCTGCTGAAAACCCGAACTTGCTCATGTTTGTGTACTTAAGATCTAGCATAATAATGTCGAATTCATTGTAGAGACAGTTTGAAAAGACGCAAAAATGTTTTTGAAGGTAAAGCTTTTCCGTCTTTCTGTAAACAAAAATGCATAAGAAAAACATTTGAGGCAAAGTTTTAACATCAATAAAAATGCATGCATTTTTTATTAATGCAGTAATTACAGTATGATTATTATTGAATTTTTAGTATCCGATCAGGAAAAAAAATCAGTTGCAGCATTTATTCATTCATTTGTTATTTGCTTGAATCAAAACGTAAACGGGCTAGTATTATACGAGTCGGCAAAGTATACAATTATATCTCATTTTCTAAATATGGCAGATTTTTTAAAACACCTGGGTCTCCATCTGTTTAATTACCCAGTTAAACAAAACATTTATTCTTTAATATAACTAAAAAAAAAGCAAACCTGCGGTCTGGAAATTTTTGATGTCAACGACCCCGACATGCTGGGATGAACGAACACAAAAAGCTGTAAAGGAACACTGACTCAAACGCACCGCGCAAATTATGAAGTTCGCACACTCTCACTGTGACACAAAGTATTTTAAAGCAGACACAGTGGCGTCACTGAGGAGTGTGTGTGTGTGTGGGGGGGGGGGAGGGGGGTTCGCGACGGGCCACCGCCCTGGGTGCCGCTGTCCCTACAGTCCCCACAGGGTAGGTAGACACGGCTCGTGGGTTGTATTGGAGAGGAGATGTAACTGTCGCACCCCTATAGTGGTTCTCTTCAGATGTGTGGGCAACAAATACGCGTTACTTGTTTTCTTTTAAATTCGACAGCTGGTGCTGGTTTTTGACAGAGCCAGGTCACACTTTTCCCGGGGCGATCCCAGCCATTACACACATTCTGTGTTAATCACATGCCCTTTTTCAATCCCCACCCCTGCCCGTTTCCATCTGGATGAGCATCGTATACCGACGTGCGCTCGTGTATCACTACTGCGTGGTGCACGTTAAAGACCCCAGGCTTGCGGTTGTACTGCACTGACTAAATTGCTCATCTACAAAGTGTCCCCCCCCAAAAAAAAAAAAATAAATATATATATATATATATATATATATATAGGGTTTTTTCACAGCAAAATTAAACTATGTAATGACGGAACGCTTTTCGTCCGCCCAAAATGTAGCGCTAGAGGTCCGAACCAGATGTCAAAGTTTCAGCATGAACCGATGTTTTATTCAAAAGTTATAAGTGATTTTCTGGAAACTTTCGACGGGAATATGGGGCCCATTTTCGCCCGTTTTCGGTTTCTGGCGCCACAGAGCTTCATGTATTCGAGAGCTCCTCCGTCGGTCACCATTTTCCCTTTGAAATTTCTGGAAAAAATCACTTATTACTTTTGCATAAAATATCGGTTCGTTCTGAAACTTTGGTATCTGGTTCAGACGTTCTAGCGCTACCATTGGGCGGAGAATGAGCATTTGGCAATGCGTAATTCATTTATGCGGTAAAAAAAATATCTGTAAGTTTTTTTTGGAGGGGACACCCTGTACAGCTGAGAGACAAGTCGCCCGTTGAGGCAGACTAAGTTCAGGCTGTACAAACATACACGCACGAATTTGAATTAACATGCCCTGTTCAAAAACGCGCTGCCTCCAGTAAATGCTGTGTCGATTATCTGAGACCGCCATATTTTCGGTATGCACTTCGAGCACGCATGTTGGACACGAATACTGCTGCGTCAGCGTTTTCGACGCGTACTCGGGTCCAAATGTCTTCGTCACGAGTGCTGCGACATCACTCGGCGTGAGCTCGGATACCCAATCACACGCAACGCGCAGGAAGCGATGCCCTAAAGATGGCGGCCACCAGTGTTGCTTCATATACTTTTGAAGGAAATCTATTTCGACCTCGTATTCATAGACAGGTTTAGTAGATTTGTAAGCAGTGAGAGAGTGCAGGCGAGCTGGTAATTAATCGACATCATTGTAAACCCTGAGATGGGGAATGATAAAAAAACGGACAAACACAACAACCGATGCCTCCGATAACGATACCCGATAACGGTACGATGCATGCGCAAAGGCGTCTGCGGAGTACCGGGTAACGTTATCGGAGTCGTCGGAACGATCTACTAAAACTCCCGTATACCTCGTTCCAGTACGGTCCCCGGATTAACTCGACAAAAAGCGGGACTTGGATGTTTTCAAACCATCGAAGACCCAGTTCTCCTTCCCGTGCGCCACTACCGAGGATTCGTGGACGTGAAACGAACGATTTAATTAAACTTAATTCGATTTAGTGGCACCTTCGGGTAGCTTCAGGGGTGGGGCATTTCTGGCCCAGCCGTAGACGACCTGCGAGCCTGTCTGGCAGATGGGGCCCTTGGGAACAGTGTCCGCGACGTGGACATCTCGTCGCAGTCCCACACGACCCTCGGGCTGTCCCACTCCCGGTAGCCAGGCGTCCGGCAGCCGTAGACGAGCATGTGGTGAACCAGATGCATCGTGGCGTTGGGCTTGAAAGCAACTGCGAATGTACGATGGCAAACAAGATTTATCCGGACCTCATGACTAGGGAATTCAAAACTGTTTGCTTTCTTCCAGTATATTTGGTTGACTAGAGTCGCAGGCTCTCATAGAAAAGAGCCGGTATTTTCGCTGCAGACATGTTAAGTACCTGCCGACACGCCTCAAGGATTTTCTGTTTATCATATTTTTCGGCTTCGAACATATCTGCAGATCATTTTTATATGACCGATATAGCAGGACCGTCATACAAGAAAGTAATGCGCCTCAGACAGTAGAGTGTTCTACCGAAGGGCCGATCGCACCGTATCGGATCTGCAAAAAGTGTTCCCTAAAACTCCCTAGTGTCCGCAGACAGCGTAACCGCGGCTTAAGACGAAATCGGAGTTTTAGGGAACCGTGTTTGCACATCTCATAAGGTACGATAGGCTCTCCGGTACGAACTGCGCATGCGCTACCACAGAAGACTCTTACATGCGCAGTTCGTACCGGACGGCCCATCGTACCCTATCGGATGTGCCAAAACGGTTCCCTAAAACTCCCTATTGTTTGTTCTCCAGCAGATGTCTGGAGAAGTATAATGAGTCGCATTTATGAGTGGTAAAAGCCTGTCCAACCAGGACACTACAAAAATCGTCAGGCGACACGACTCCGACAAATCGTTCGGCGCCGCGCTTCCGGCCGTTTTTTTTGTGTTTTTTTTTGGTTGGGAGAAAGTTTTTTTTTATTAAATCTCGCTCGTACGTGTTTTCCACGGCGGCCTTGATCTGCTCATCACGTGGGTGCGGAGAGCCACTCACACGCTCTTTCGGCTGTCGGTCAATCGCTCAAGGCCTCCGCCGTTTTTCAGGTCCGAAAACAGGAAAGGGAATGACATTAAGGTGTCATTCCTTTCCAGCGGGAAGCGAAACGCACGCTTCGACGCAGGAATCTCCCAAATACACCCGAAGCTGGACCTCTTTGGCTTTCCAGCCGAGGCGACGGCGGTAGCAAGGTCAGCGAGCCGCGGGAGAGCACCAGTGGCAGGTGGCGTGTGACGTCGAATCTGATGAACATCGACGTCAAAGGAAAGTGGAGGAGGCGAGGAGAAAAGTCGTGATGTTGGCTTGGCCACAAAAATCGTTAAAATTGAAGCGTCCGCTTCAATTTTGACGATTTTTGCAGGAGTCGTGTCACCTGACGATTTTTGTAGTGTCCTGTTTGGACAGGCCTTAACACAATCAGAAGTCGGTATCGTGGAAACAAGTTCACCGTTCGTTGTACGCGTGTCTCTGGTATCACACCAGCAAGTACAGAGGGGTTCAAGTGTGACTTCCATGTGTGAAACTGAAAACGTAAACGTTACAAGTCAACCAGGCTGGTTCAAAGACTTGCGTTTGGTGAAAATCGAGTGTGCTGGCTCCACCACTGGCACGCTGGCGCCATCATATCTGTGAGGCGACCCTGGAACTGCATTTCATTAGGATGACGATTTTGTAGTATATGCGAGGTAAAGTGTGCGCGCTGTCTATAATCAATGGTCGTTTCTAACACTTCTAAAATGTTTTCAAACACACAAAAAAACAAAAACACGATGTGCGAAAAAAGAAGATACGGAAATTGCGAGTGTTCCAGGCTAGCCGATAGATGGCGCTATGTTGTGTTCTTTCGTCGCAAGAGATGTCGCAAGTCTGCATAACGCGCTCGGTTGCGACCAAACGAACGCAAGTGTGTGGACCAGCGTAAAAAGGAAGAAATGTTTGAATAGAAATTTGAAAGCAGGCTCCTAAATCTTATTCAGTACCATTCTAAAGACAACACTTAAAACAAGTTTCTTTTATTTTCTTAATTTGGATCTTGCGCGATGATATCAATGCGTTTCTAAATGTAGCAAACGTAACTTGGGCGCTCACTGAAGGGTCAAAACATGTTCAAATAATGTTCAAGTAAGAAATACGACATACGGTAGATATTGTGGAGCTCAGAAAATCTGTCCTATAGAGCTAGACGTATGATTGTTCTTTTACCAGGCTGGTCGATAACATCGATAGATGCATAATTACATGGCGACACTGACAAAAAAAATAAAGTGCATAAATTTATGATGTTAATGCAAATTTGCTTTCCCGCTGGGAAATATTATTACTGTGTTCATCGCACTGCCTCGCAAGAGGAAGGGGCGAACTCGCGGGAGGATCTAGCTGAAACAGTCTTGTACACATTACTTTAAAAGTGCAATTGATTACAATTAGAATTACTCTTAGTTACAAAGTATTTAATGATATTACTTGATTACTTGAGAAGAAATGTAATTGGCACGTTATTTTGAAGAAAAAAAAAGTAACTGCCTACTTTTCCGCTTGCTTCAGATTTATAAAACGACGGATTTGTCTACCTGTTTGAAAACGAATCTTTCGTGCCGTTCATTATTGGATTAGAATCACCGAACTATAAACTATTTATCTTCTGAATCTAGCAATTTAGGTAAATCCTCCTTCCTCCCGGAGACTTAGTTCGAGCATTATTCGGTGAGAAAATCGTACAGGCAAGGTGTGTCTTAGGAAGAGGAGAGGAAAATAGTAAATGTAACAACTAATTGGATTACTTCCAAAAGTAATCAGACTAGTCATGCGATTACTTTCTCCCTTCCTCGATTTTACAAAGTTCCCGATTTACCGAAATAATTAGCGGGTCCCAGTGACTTCGTTAAATCGAGGTTCAACTGTAAATAAATTCAAAGAGTTGCAAAGTTACACCAAAAAGTAGTCGATTAAAAGTAGTTTGATTACTTGTAGTGAGTAACGTACAAGTCTGAGCTGAACAGAAACGGAGACATGCCTAATATGACCGTTATCAACGAGCCGAAGTGATGCTGGAGGAAACAGAGTGACGTTTGGCTAAGGATAAAGAAGCGAGGAGAGTTCGTACTGCTATGGAAGGAAAATGGGAAGAGATTTGATGCTTAGCTGCTCGCTATAGACCTTTGCATCGCTTATCACCCGGGCGAAAAATGCTGAGTCACCGAGCCGTGGACGCATGCGCAGCGTCTGATCTACCGCACAGCAGAGCAACAGCGCATGCTCAAAAGGCCTTCCAGAGCCCCAGCAGACGAAGATGGCAGCGCGCAGAAGGCGATTTTTTTGCAAAGGTCTAGAGGGTTCGCTGCAAAATAATCGGCGGAATATGGCACTCATTGAAGACAAGGAGTGCTATCACATTTCGTATTTGGCCTGCAGCGAAGCACAGCAAAAACGCAGCACGTTTTTCTTCGAAGAACCCGGTTTGATCATCAGTACTGCAAATGTACACTTACCTACGTACTTGTGCATTCTCGAAGCGACACGAAAAGCTGTGCAGAGATAGGTTTCGTTCTGTAAAAGTGCAAAAACAACAAATCAAAAAGCGCAAAAAGAATAAAACAGTCCTTTACGACAGGGCCTACAAACATTTTCGCTAAGGGGCCGGATCAGGGATCTGTCGCTGTCTCGAGCACAGAAAAATAATTAGGTAAATATAAATGAGGAAAGACTAATTAAATAATCTCAAGTAGGCAATAATTAAATACAACTGAAAGTTAGGTAAGGAAGAATGTCAGGTGATGAGTACATCTACTGTATTGAAGAAAGGTAAAAAACGCAGGCGAGCTGTGATGAATCCATAGTAACCTGAAGTGGAAAATAAAAAGGACAGAACAAGAAGTCTTTACATCTACTGTATTTTTAAATATAGTCCTTATTTACAAACTATGACATTATACAATGGAGGGGTACCCGGAAAACTCACCAGGCATAAATCATTTCGCATAGGAACTTTGGCATGTTCAAACAGGGCAGAAAACTAATGAAAATGATAGAACTGATGCTCGAGAATATGATAAGACACAAGGCACTAGGCACAATATACATGGGAACGCACATGAATGTTAACATATGAAGTTACACAGATATGAAGCAGGGACTAAGAATGGTGATATTGGTGAGGACAATGTCCAGTGAATAATAGAAGGAGAGGTCACGTCTTACAATAGACAAATTTATTCCTATTTTTCTTCCTGGCAGAGTTGGGAAGTATCTCGATGCAAATGTATCGCGATTGTATCTCAATAATAACTTTCGAGTATCTATATCTGCATCGGCGTACTTTGAAAAATGGATTTGTATTTCAGTGAGGAAATATATTTGCGATGTACTGCTGGTATCGCGAAACTCTGCCAGACTTGGGGATCTCGTTACGTTTGATGTCGGAAAATTAACTGTCATTTTTTAATGATAAACTGAACACAACCTTTTTGGTGCAAGGGGAACCAGAATTTGTGATATGCAGCTGCCGCCTAACCCTTTATACAGGGGGAAGCCTAGTTGTCTCGTAAATATCCTAGTCACCAAAATTTAAAAAAGTAAAGAGAAAAGGCAACAAAGAAAAAGAAGCTGGTACGAAAAACGGTGATTTGCAAGAATATCAGGACAAGATCCTCAAAGAACTCTGTTTTGTCGTGAAGATGTGCCTCAAATTGAAACACACCTTCACGGCAAAAACAGGGTTCAATTTGGGCAGACGCCTTTTCTCAAGCATGGCAAGTCGTTGTTGGTCTCGACCGTCCAGTACCTATACGTGTGTCACTAGAGAGCGACCATGTTTTTGTAGCGGCATTCGGGATGCTATAGTTGTGAATAGATGAAAAGTTTGTAGGTCAAGTGGAGGTGCGTAAACTGACAACCATTGACGAATTGCAAGCCCTGCCATATGCATTCGCCTACGAACCGCACACTCCTTACTTACCACTGTTCGGAAAAAAATGATTTTGATCTGTATCAGTATTCCGGAATACTGTTCTTAACGTTTTTGACGAAGTATCTTAAGGATATACCATTACATAAAATTAAAATATAAATTACTATCTCTATCCTCGTTCTAAAATACATGTATATCAGTATTTTTATCCCGGAATACTTTATTGAGTCCCACAGCGCAGCACTGTTTTCTGGTGTCTTAGTTTACACGTTTGGTGCGGGATGCAGCGCCGTTTATTTAACCCCAACTTATTTGAGTGCCGGGAGCAGCGGGCACTCAAATAATGAAACCCGGCCGCGGGCTGGGTTTCATTAGAAGGACCTCGGCCTGTCACGGGCAGGTCTGAACACCTCCGCTGGCCGGGGTTCGTAGACCCCTGGCCTAGATTTAAGAGAGAGAAAGAGAGAGAGAGAGAGAGAGAGAAAAGAGAGCAACTCAAACCATGAAGACCATTTGCAGTTTAATGGCGGACGCTTCCTGCGCAGAATGCTTGCTCGTGCGCATGTGTGCGCATGTGCGTGGCGAGGAGGATGGCCAGCGCAGAAGCTGAGCAAACACTTTACCAGGAGAATGCATCTCACTCCGCGAAAATCTATTGGCCTTGGTGCCGACAGGCTTCACAGAGTTAGGACGGCTGGACGTGCGGAGCTTCGGAATGTTTCCCCTTGAAGTGATGAGGGGTAAGTGCCGCCATCTATCGTCACGAGCACCCGTCGAGGCAGCGGAGCCGTCTCTGCTGTTTTGACGAATCCGGTATCTCGGTGCGCCGACGGCAACCGCTTCTGGTGAAAACATCCACCGGGTCAGAACATCCATCGGGTCAAAACATTGATCGAGTCAAAGGGACCATCGAGTCAAAACATCCATCCGTGTCAAAACATTCATAGAATCAGAACATCTATCCGAGTGAGAACATCCATCTGAGCCAAAACGTCCATTGAATCGAAAGTCCATTGCTGAGTTTACATATCAAACATCAATTTATGTGTTATAAGTGCAAAACGGCAACCACGAATTTAAACAGTGTTTGTGCTATTTAAAAACACGTACTATAAACGAATTACTTTTCGCAAGCTCGATATTTCACGCTTTCTGTCAAACCTGTAGTTGTGGAATGTTAACCACGGGAAACAGTTGAGCACGTTGGTTAAACATATTCAGGAGACACCAGCTGAACAAACCAAGCATACAATGTAAGGAGGCCAGCGGTTGAATGCGTCTCTCTCGTCCTCCTTATGTTTGTATGCTTGGTTTGTTCAGCTGGTGTCTACTAAAAATTATGGAATGTATCGCGATTCCTAAATTTCGCAAGAGGGACTTCACGACTTCTTTTCTTACTCTGATTCAAACACATACACATTTGATGGAGCCCATAGCATGATAACGTGAGAACCTTTGGGTGCTTGCCTTAAACAATTCAGAAAAGAGTGCAGCTTCCTATAGCTGCTTCCATTTTGTCATTTTGACCGAATTGTTCGTGAGGTCAATTTTCCGCGATTCGTAGGCAGTTCGTGGAATTAAAAAACAAGTTAGGTATGATGGCGAAAATTAAGTCGTAAAGAGTAATCATTAACAACTGAGTGCAGTATTTTATATACGCTTTTTATCCTCAGAGTGAAACTAATACATGAAAAACAGAACACTAATGATAAAGAAATGGGCACTCTGATATAGCTTTGATTGACCATTGCGGGCGTCAGGGGTCAAGTTTCTAAACACGCTTACTAGATTAATTAACTTAAATTCATCGACAATTTCAAGTCTCTTTAGTTGTCATGTTTAATGGGAGATTTTCAGCTCGTCGAAAATATAGACTACATTA
>JAZHYW010037672.1:0-91137 GCA_037355805.1 Ixodes ricinus
GGCACAATGAAATCTACCCGAGTCGGCCAGCTGCCGGAAGCTTTCGGAAACAAGAGCAACACCGTACTGAAAAACCCGAGGGACGAGAGGACGCAAAAAAAGGAGTCGAACACAACTCCGTCCCAAAAACCATTTATCTTACAAGAGCCTTTGTTCAACCCAAACACTTTTATAAAGCCAGGTATGTAACATTGCCCAAATATCATATTCAAAGGAATACTTAAATCAGGAGTACTCCTATAGGTAGACCAAACAATCGTACAAACTTTGTCGGGTTTTAAAGCTGCTTTACAACCCCATTCCTGTACACCTTGAGTATATTAATGCGAAAGCATTACCTGTCCCCTGGAGCTCAGCCGGAAGTTTCAAACCGCGAAAACGGCTCCTAAATTCTCTGCCTCAGCGAAGCTGCAGTTAAAATGGCCGTGACGCGTCATAGTTCCAAGGAACGCCACCCCATAGAGAAGCCCTCTTCCTGGCGCTGCGGTCCGCATGCCAATTAAAGGGAGAGGGTGACGCGCGCGCGGCCGCCGCAGAGGCCGCAGCTAGAGGCCGGCCGCAAAACCAATCACTAAGGGCGTCGGTTTAATCGTGAAACTCCAATGGCCTGTGACCGGGAAAATTCCATCCGCACTAACGGCCCCCGAATAAGAAAAGAAAGGCATCACCTTCCTTGTCCCGCGGTGCACAGACCCTTTCAACTTTGTCTCTTGCACTCCCTCTCCCGAAATTGTCCCCAAATATTTGTCCTAAAATAATTGTCCCCAAATAGCCGGGGAAATTCTGCGTGTGATCTCAACTTTAGTCACGGACCAGTAAAAGCCTAAAATACGTCAAACAGATACACAGAGCCTAGAAGCGCATGGTGACGGCACACGTTCTGCGTTAGATTGGATTGGCCTGGAAGAGCACACGCAAAGGAAGCTTACGAAGGCCGTATGACGCTCATAATGAAAGCAATGTGGCAGGTATAATTGTGACTGCATCATACGACGTGCCGTTGAAGACAAAAGCAGATGGGAGCATCCATCTCTTCAGCCAATCACCGTTCGCCATGGAACGAATATGGCGAACAGAATAGCGATTTCGGCCGCTCGCTATGGTGACGTTGAGGAGACGGGAACGAACGTTAAGGCAATCAGTGCTCGCCATGGAAGAACTATGTAAGTACGCGAATAAAGACGGCTACCGGTAGTTGTGACGGTAGCACTTTGCGCGCTATAATGTAACTTGTTTTTACAGGTCCGTAAAAACAAAGCTATATTAAACTTTTTTTTTTTTTTAGAATGCGTTTGAGCTAGAGTTATTTTTTCTGGAGGGGCACACGTGTGTCTGTAAGAGCCGCCAGAATCGTAAACAAGCTCGTGCAACCGCTCGACCGAGAGTGAACGCGTAAGTTTCAGACCTCGGTTGTCGACGTCGTGGCGAGAATAGTTCGCACGCGGAGCCATAACAATGGACTCTAGCACGCGACCTAGAGTTAAAATGACCGCTCTCCGTGTTTCCCCTTCCTTTTTTTATTTTTTTTTCGTGTAGAAATTTGCGCCAACGTGACCGGACGACACCCAACGGCGAGGCAAGAACGGGTGGCCGTTACTTCCCCTGTTAACAAAAGCTTGTTGCTCGTTTTCGCGTCTGTCCACCAGTCACGTCGGAAGACCGGCGTGGAACGCCGATTTCCCGCGTCGCTCTTCTGGCAATCGGAGCTGCTGGTAGTGCACATACTTGTTTCATTTCTTTTTTATTTCTCTTTTCTCGGTCGGCGAGCTGGATAATAAATTGATAAACGAGCGCAAGTAGAGCTCGGTGCTCGATTTATTTAAGGCGTCTTTAGGGCACTGCGCGAAAGAACAATTCTCAACAGGGCATTGTCGCTGGCCAGGAGGCGATGGCGTCAGGTCTTCGAGAAAGTTGCACTGATAATACCAGACCCATTTCGAAGAAGCAAGACCCTGCTCTACAGGATCTGGAGTACCTAGATCTGGATAGGTCAGACCTGGCATGCCGGCCCAGATATCTGGACATGGGATCAGGTTACACGGATCTCCCCTTCAGAATATCGGAGTGGATATCAACTCACTGTCGAAGTATGAAAGTAATCCGGCGTCCCTCAAAGCGTACTCAACAGAATTCCGTCGCGTCTACTTTCCCGCAACGCACATGGCTCGCCATCTGAACGGCTGCGATGATGATGTTCTCAACACGCCATGCAGCGACTAGACTTGAGAAGATTCAAGCCTCGTCAAAGTGGTACCCACAATGTCAAACATCATCGATAAATCGTTCGAGGAAAAAGTCAGAACAAGCGAAACAAACTCAAGCAGAACAAAAAATTTGACTAAAAACATAATACCGCTCCTTCTAATATACTTGTTCTCTACACCTATTTCCAAGCTTCAAAATAATACCTTCTCGCAACGTACACAAAGGACACGATGCGCAATCCGTTGCGCAATTTAAAGGAGCGAGAATTATGGCGTAGGTGCCCATAGTCTATTACGCCCTGAACTTGTTCTTTGAAGAAGGATTTACCGCCGAACGATACGTGTCTCTAAACGGCGGCATTACAACGCCAGTTTACGACGACGAATGGTAAGTGCGGGCTACCGCACCTACCTTGTCGAAGCTGTTTCAGATGCAATACCTCCGAGGCACTTCCTTTCAAAATGTCTACCTCTTTGCGAGCACAAAACGTGGGCGGTTTCTTGCACGCTCTTCCAAATATTCGGCTCTTCATCTTCCCTAATGACTTCACCTGCACCGCGACGATTCTTTCGTTTACTTAAGACCCGGGACGAAACGGCGGCGCTTGGATGGGCCCTCAGTCGCAATTTCGCTTCCCAGCAGCCCCCAAGAATTAATCGGGCTGTGTGCCCGTTCGCGACAGTAATTAGAATGTTTGCCCTCTATTTCGTCGCCACGTCACGACCGTGTGTTCTAACAGATCGTGCGCATTAAGCGAAACAAACGTTAAAAATATGCCGGGTACTTTTTGTTGAACGTACTTTTTTTTAGCTCAAAGGTAATAATTGGTCGTCCATGATGTCAAATTACGAATGTGTGTGATATAAATCGAAACTCTCGCAAATTTACGGGTGATTAGAAGTCGGAAATTTGTACCAGCAAACTATTTTCTAAAGAAATGTACCGTCACTCTTAACGGCGTGTTTCATTCTACGCGTGTTCAGCGGCCAACAACCGTTTTGTAAAACCTTTTTGTGGACCCATGCTGTGGCAGGAACGTTAGCATTTATATCAAATATGGAAACACCATAAAAAGACACTAAACTTGTAAGAAAAAAAAACGTTTTCGTTATGTGCCAGCTTAAAACACGTATTTCTCATAATACGTGTTTTTTTAGAAAACACAAAAAAAAGAAAACCAGGAAAAAAAGAAAGCACAATGTTTAGTTATCGAGACAATTTCGCGAAGGCGACCTCGAACTATAGGAGTATTTTTTCTTTAATTGCTTTTAGAAAATATGTGCATCGCGGCGTGAATATTGCGAAATTAGTTCTCGACAAAACGTATTTTGTAGGCAGACGCGTCCTATCGAAACATTTAATATCAGACTTTTTATCGGGAGTTCAGCAGCCTTTTTTTAAGTTTATAACGTAGAAACAAGAAGGTATTAAGCTGTGTATTGTACTGCCTATAGTCACCGACAAGCTGAGAACGGCTGGGAGGAGTCGTCCCGCCTTCAGCGCCAACGTCCTACCTTCGACAACGCTTCGGCGTCTGGTGCACCTGGAGCGCGCATGCGTAGTCCAAGTACGGCAGAAGGCATAGAGCGCCTACTGGGGGCCGGGGCGTTGGAAAGCCACGCCCTGCTATCCTCATTGTGTCAAGGAGTTCATCTGTTTTTGAATGCGCAATTGCCTTCTATTGAAGCTGACTCTAACGTAGCCTCGAAAAGAAGTGGGTGAAGCGTGGCCGGCTGCCAAACACCTGCCGATCACCGGTCGCACCACGCGTCTGTGAAACAAAATAACGCGCAAAAGGAGCTCGAGAAATACTCAGAGACGCTTTGAGATGGCTTCACCAGCTGTAAAAGCTTCGAAAACAACGAGGAAAAAAATCGGTACAAAAGGAGGACGTGGCGATCGACGCGGACGTGGACATCGACGCTGACGTGGCGTCGGGTGTCCGGAAGGCTAATACTGGAGTTAGCGTCCGCTCCGTTTCCAATCAAACGCAATTCTGCAAACGACCCTTTGGATCGAGAGATCAATATACTACCGCAATTCGTTTTTACAGCGGAGCTGTTAAGGGCTAGTTTCCCCCGGATCGTGTCCCCCGCAAAGAAATGAAGACACCGAACTCTGGACACCTACCGCCATCTATGAGCGACGGCGGCAAGCCACGTATCTGGTTACCGCCGTCGCTCATAGATGGCGGCAGCCTTTCCACTCTGGCTTGCCGACTTGCGGCCGGCCATTACTTTTCATTGCACAGCTCCGCTGGTCTTCCTTCTTCACCAGAGTGGAAAGGCTGAAATATTTTATTTTTTATTTATTATGGATTACTTAACCTGCGTTTTGCTCCCCGGGCTGCATGGCACCATTCCATCATGAAAGATTTTCCCTCTATCGAGTGAACTCATCGAAAGGTTTGAGCACTAATTGATACTGTTTAAATATCGCATCGATTTACTGGTTGCAAACTACAAATACAAATGTTGCCCCCTCTCCCCCCCCACAAACAAAAACCAACAAAAATCATTATATTTTTTTTTGGCCGTCCGTGCTTTTATATTTTGTTTCCGGATGAATCCGAGTGAATCGTGGTGCAGTCATACCGTTAGGGATATCTTATAAAATAGGCATGAAGGGCATCGTCTTTTTAACTGCCCATTATTTATTCGTAATGAGCAACCTCGTGCCGCTCATTTTAAATTCCTTCATTCAAACTTTCGTCCTGAACGGCGAGTAACATCCGGCTAGTTTATGCCTATCTCCCGACCGCGTACTAGTTATTCGCTATCCCTCTCTGGTCATGCCGTTCTTTAGGCCTCAAACGAAATATAATACGAAACGTTTTTATAAATACGCCTCGCAGTCGATTTTAGTCCTTCGACGACGAGGCTCCTATGTTCGCTCCAACGAAACTTTAACGGGGTCTTTCGGCGCATTGTGCTGCAGTGAAACGAGCGGAGTCGATGGGAGTCCTAGACACAAAGGGCCTCTCTTTACATACCCGAATTCAAAGCGCAAAGCTTAGGCGACAAATGCTCCTACGCTAGACTATAGAATGTTCGCCCACGCTCGGAATTTCGGTCAGACGAGGACGGCGGAACTGCATCAGTTTGTATATCGCTAGACAAGAACTTCAGTCGCTCCTCCTCGGCCTTCCCCCTCCCCTAGAAAAAAATATGTCGCGAGTCAACCGGACTTTCGTTCCATTGTCACATCGCCTCTCAGCTTTTAAATCCGAGCTTGTACCCTTTTAAACTCCCGAGTTGTGGCGGCCGCAGTCAAAATACAAAAAAAAAAAAAAAAGTGGACGAGAGATTTCGAGCGAACTGTTACCCAAACAGTTTCATCCATTGCGCGGCTCGGTTCGTTTGTTTTGTTTCGTTTTCTTCTGATCGAAATGGTTTTTCTGTTCGGTTCGGTGCCTGTGGAGACGATATAGTGTACGTTAGATGTATTGTTGGCGCGTTTGGGCTTGGAATATCTCGAGGCTTTTGCGTGCGTCAACTGACTTCTTTTGCAATCTCGGCTAAGTATGTCGTCAAGGGTCAGGGTCGGAAAAGACGACCTTGAAATATGAAACCTCGCTGAAGCTCGAAAAAGCTGCGAGACCCAACAATATACTCTCCGAAGAGTCCGCGATGGAGATGCATCTCTGCTACGTTGGCTTTCTTCTGTAAATGCCGGTCACTTTCGCGTGCCAAAAAGGATTCCACATGAGTCGAACTTTCGTTGGTCCTTCGTGCTCAAGCAGCATCCGCGCGTCTTCTGCGGTGGGGGACCAATAATAGAACATCAATCGCTGAGACACGATCAAGAACGACAAATAAGAAACAGTCACGTAGGACCAATGAATCACGCCGAATCACTACTGAGTAAATGCCCGTCTCACACTCTAGCGACCTCTTAGAACTGGGTGCCTTGAAACCTCTTACAACGAGAGGACACACTGGCGCCATCTATTGGGTAGCAGTGTAAACTTGGCGGTCCGGCATATTTTCTATTTCTCTCGCGCATTATCCTTTCTTTCTTGGCTCGAAAAACTTTTGTCAACGGTATAAACGAGCCTTTCTTATAGGTATTACGCACATTTGACCTCGGAAATCCTGCAAAACCTTCGCTCTTGTGAAATGCAGTTCCAGGGTCACCACATAGATGGCGCCAGAGTGCCAGTGTATTCCTCGTTCTAAGAAATTTTAAGAGGTTTCAACAGGTCTCGTCTCTCTCGGTCGTACTCGGTTGCAAGTGTGTGAACGGGCCTTAATAACGTATTTCTAATTTCAAAGTACACGTCGTGATCGGGTAGAAACCTAGCGAATAACGAAGTTACCAATATATGTCATACGCGCTGGGACTTGAGGATTTCGGTTTTTATTTTTGTTTTCAGTGTTCCAGGTTTCTATGGCTGTTTTTTGGATACTACCAGAAAATATCTTTTTTATTATTATTATTAGTAGTAGTAGTCGTAGTTCGTAGTCGTAGTAGTAGTAGTAGTCGTACTAGTAGTAGTAGTAGTAGTAGTAGTAGTAGTAGTAGTAGTCGTAGTAGTAGTAGTAGTAGTCGTAGTCGTAGTCGTAGTAGTAGTCGAACTCGTAGTAGTAGTAGCAGTAGTCGTAGTGGTAGTCGTAGTGGTGGTAGTAGTCGTAGTCTTAGTACTAGTCGTAGTAGTAGTAGTCATAGTAGTAGAAATAGTACTAGTAGTAGCAGTAGTAGTGTAGTTGTAGTTGTAGTAGTAGTTAGTAGAGTAGAGTTACCCTTTACGGGCTTTTCATGAACAACTCTCGCGTCGTCAACGGAGCTTAAAAGAACTCCTTGAAACGTTCTTCACGAAAAACCCTATTTTAAAAAATGACCAGAGTGCAAAATATGGGTGAGCCAGAGAAGCTCTTTATTGACAAGATTTTTTTTAATGTTTTAGTTGTTGGCGTTTAGCTTGTCGAACTCTGGGTTTGGGGTGTGACACGCAGCTCACACTGTCGCCAAGGTTGATAATATTCCCTCAATTCGTACTGTGCTTCTACAGAAAAGATCGCGAATAACCTAGGTTTAAAACAACCGGTAACTTAAAAACGAGGTTGTAAAACGAGAAATCGGAAGTTGCCAACCGACTGCTTTCGACGTTCACAAGTGTGAAGACCTAGCCACAAACATACAACTAAAATTTACTTACAACTTTTAGTACTCCCACTAACATTCGTCCTCGGTTTTCGTTTTCTGTTCTTGTGTTTTTAGGGGGAATGCTAACTTTTACGCAACATCGCTCTTAAAATAATCGAAGATGTAGCAATCGCATTTAGACTAACATTCAATTAAGTTGGGTTTTTCATGTTCAGGGAATTGAATCAAATAACGTAGTCACTGAAACTTGACCAGAAACGTCCTTAAAGCCTCAGAATGACAGCCGACGTACTGTTAATTCAAAAACTAATTTTTATTTTTAGGCGGCGTCTACAGAATTGCAAGCTTTAAAGCAGCCTCGTAATTTTATATTTCAAAGTACACTCTTAGGTAACCATGATATTTTTATTTAAAAGTGGGCGTACAAGAAATAAACAAGAACGAAACATAGTACACATAAAAATATATCACCAGCTTTGCAAGTTAAGTTGGAGAAAGAGAGGCTAAACGTATAATTAAAAAGGCCTTCCAACGATACAATATGCAGGCAAAAAGATTTCCTCCATTTCCCCAAAGTTGGACACAATACTACAAATCGCTGCAAACAAAACTCAAAGGCCTGGCCCGGAACCTTGAGGAAGTGTCATCCCTGTAGCGGAAAAACAAAGTGTACCGGAGGAATTCTCTGGAGATTTGACAGGGTTCTTTCTAGCGCGTCCTACCGGCCATTTCAAGTTATAAAAAAGCTCGTAGGAAAAGAAAAAAACAATCTGCACGATTCCAAGAGACCGGCTGGTCTTGATCAACCCTGAGGAGATGGGGGAGACATTTGAAACTGGCAGGATCCGCTTCGTTGTTCTCCTCGGTGCCGTTGAACGAAGCCCCGCTGTCTTGATATGAGTGACCGACTTCCTTGGTGGCGGCGAACGACCGACGACAACGAGATTGCGCTTGTACGCCTGCCTTCCTCTTTTACGGACTTTCGCTGGTTTCCTGGCCACCGCCGGAGACGGTGTTTACGCAAGTTACGTAGCGCCCCACCTTGCCCCTCCCCTCTCTCACTTCTTGGTTGGCATTTAAAGGGATTGTCCGGTCTAAACTGGAAGTACTTAAGTTTTTGCGCTCGTTAGGTCTAGGGAGCCTTGATATAGACAAACGTTATTTTTATTTTGACATATAATTTCCGGATAATAATTAAACTAGACATGAGCATGTGTACGAAACAAACCCCGAATTTCGCCATTGTGAATGGCTGACATCCTGCCGTTACGCGTGACGTAACATCAGGCATGGGATCGTCGGCTATGCAGGCACTTCGCGTACGCGGGGGTTGGAATATCTTCTTCGATGAGTGTTTTGTATTTTGTTTCTTCTTATACTCTATTACAAGTTGTTTTCAGTTCAATTGCGTTTCTTTTTTTTTTCATAGCAACAGAAACAACAACAAAAAAGCGACTTTTATTGAGATATTATTTCAAGACGGCCGTGAGCTTGGAGCAACTATCCGTTCGTTCCTGGGATTGACACGTCTTCTTTGCAAAGAGTTACCACACCTTTGCGAAGAGGATTGCCGAGGTTGTCTATGTTTCTGACGGTATCTGTAACCGAGCATTGCCATGAATAATAAAGATAATCCGTAATTCCAAGCCAATATATGTCTGGCAGTTTCAACGCAGCGGCAAGTGTTCAGGGGAAATTCTGCGACTGTACCGTGACATGTGGTCTCCGGACGTGCGTGGCACATGTGGTCTCCGGACGTGCGCGTACCCGCCTTTTATTATTCTTTGTTTCCGATACAAAGTTTGGGAACCGGTAACCTCCAGGGGAACCTCATTTTCGCAAAGTACACGTTATTCAAGCGGCACTCGTGTGATGTCCACCGTCGCACCAACCCACTGCAGCGTTTACACGGTGATGTCGCTGATCGACACTGGATTGAGGAGGGGGAGTTCTTGGCTTGTAGCGTTTCGGGGAATGTTTACCGATTAACACTTTCACTTTTCTTAGGAACTGAAACCTTCAAAATGTTAGAATGGGACGTGCTCTCCAAGCCTCCGGAGAGCACTTCCCTTACTGTCCTTTGGAACACAGAAAAATAGTTTTCTTTTGAAACTTGTTGGTAGCTTAATCGTTCCACGAACCAGTTTTGAAATAAACTTTGTCTGAGAATATTTAATGGGGTTGAAGGACTTGAATTTTTAGTTATAAAGCTTAGACAGGATGGTGATCATAAAATGTTTAAGTCATATGTGCAATGTTTCAGCCCTGTAGAGTTGTATCAAAAACAGAAGTGTTGAAACTTGACAAATATGGGGCTCCCTGCAGGATGGTTCCCAAGACGTCTAAAATGTGAGTACTTGCACGCCATATAAATTAGTGTTGAGGACAAAGCTGGAGTCCACGAGATCAATCACATCAATTAGAGTCATTATTGTGGGAGACAGGGGATTAAAAAGATGCTCTACCGTCAACGTAGACATTTGAAGGCAATGTCTCGCGATATCATGAGAAATTGAGCGTAGAGCAGCAGTTACACACACAAAAAAAGTCTATGCGACGCAACCGAAACCGAACCATTTTGCATATGAATAGCATTAAAGGTTGAGCTCTATCGTGAATTTAGACGTTCAGACTATTCAAATGTCTTGCAAGATCATGAAGAATCGATGCTAGAGGAAAAGTTGTATTTACAAAATATGTTTATGCGGCGACACCAAAACCAATCTGGAACCTGACAGGTAGCGGTCACATTAGCACGCGGACAGCTCGATTCTCTTTCACACGGTGACAGGACATCGTTTGTCTGCAGTCCGAGGGTTATTTCAACCAACGGCATAACAAAAGTCTCCTTAAATCTACGAAGATTTAGCCTGACAGAGCAACAAGGGTAAACGAATAAAAAACTAAAAGTCACAGTACAGCAGTCGGGAGGCACCCCAACGCGGCTCTTTACCTGATCGTTACGTCAGAGCTTCCGCGGTCGCCAATGTTGCCAACAAAAATGCGGTTTTTTACGGACGCGTTTTGGGAAGAGTTTAAAATCTAATTTCTCGCGTGGAGGAGGATGAAAAATTCGGATATTGCGCGGAGGGTGTTCCTAAACACAGTTAAAACAAGATTTAATTGTTTTCTTGGAGAAAAATATTGACCAGACAATCCCTTTAAGCCAGTACTGACAAGGTGCCAAAGAGAGGCTTGAAAGGCCATTCGCCTTTTCTATGTGAAGCACCATTTTTTTTTTCTCGTTCAATACAAAACATAAAAACAGCGGTCGAAACAGCGAATAATAAACTACCCACTAGTTCGGCGCAGTACTGCGGAAGCTACGGACGAGAAAGCGAGGAAAACCTTTTTTGTGCGAATTTTGAGTGACAGGGTAATCTCCGAGGGAGTGCAATATGGGGTTCACAAAAGGGGGTCCGGATAAGACGAGATTTCCTCGTTTCTCTCCTCCCCGACTTCCCGGGTTACGGTTTTGCTTTCGCTTCGGTACCTTTGGCAACTTTCAGGAGTCGACTTGTTTGTTTGCCTTTTACGGAGCAAAAACAATAAACGAAGGAAAAAGCGCTGCTTTCTGGGATAAGCATAACATGGGTGATAGATGTTGTAGGCTTGTTTTATTTTTATCGTTTCGACGTATGTGCCTTTTTCTTTTTGTATGGAAAAAGTACGAGACATTTGTTTGGGTATCGCACTCTCGATGATCATGCTTTCCGACAAGGTTGTTTCCTTGTCGGCAAGGAAGCAGCGAGCTTGTACACTTTAGTGCTGCCACATGTTATCGACGTGCTTCCGCGGAAGTGCGGCCCAATCAAAATCTCTACTTTTTCATTCTTGGCGGTATATGCGTATTTTTCGGTACCTACGGGAGGATCTATCACTGAACAAAATTGGCCCTTTCGTCCACCATCTTTACGAGCGGAGAAACAAGCGACAAATTTCACAGCGCAGCTACTCTGACACGTCCCCTATTTCCAGCAGACTAAGCTCGCGACACATTGTTCCTCGCACGTAAAGAGAACCAAAGCTTTTTGTTCGGGTGTGAAGCGGAGTTTTACTGCAGGTCAAAAAGTTTGCAACTTTTCAGATCCTCCCGCATATGTATCGTGTCTTCCATGAACCCCCTAAGGCGTAATTTGTTTTAGGAATGAACGCGAGGTTATTGTACCGATGACGGCACTGTTGAAATATTTATGCACGGGGCAGCTTGCACCGACAAACTTCATTTTTTTGCCAACTGTCACCATATTCGCCTTACAAAGAAAAGTGGGCGACAGGTCTGTTGGCATCGAGTGCCTGTCGCGACGTCCCCAGTGAAAAGTTTAGTCAAAATTCGCGAGGTGCTTTTCTGGGGTGAAAAGCACCTCGCGAACTTTCTTCCTCTTCCTCCAAATCCACACTCGCTGAATTCCTCGAACATACGTAACTCCTGTCCAAACTGCAATCATAAGCATTCTATCAAAACCGGAAGTATAAATTTGAACCAGGACACAGTTAAACACCCGGCGCGTCGATCCACCGACTCGAAACAAAAAATGCAGCAGAGGCACTTAAGACTGCTTACGTGTGGGAATGCTTAAGCACTATAGTTCCTTTGGTGAAATGTTTTCGGTTGATGTTTTCGACATGCATTAAAGTTCTTTCTGTTGATTCGGTGTATGTGTTCGCGTATACGTTGGCCACAGACCGGAAACATTCGGACCATTTTGCTGCAGAGCGAGGAATTTTATTTCAAGATGTTGTTGACATTGTTCGGGCTTGTGATCTTTCTTATTTCTGTGACCCCTTTGAACTTTTTGCAGATTCGCTGGAACCGGTCACTCAGTCAGGACGACGTCGAGAGCTAGTTCAGTATCTACGGGACGCTAGTTAAAATGTTATTCAAGTATGACAAACAGCCCAGGCAGCACACCGTATTGGGCCAACATTGGATTTGATGTGGAATGGCCCAACAATGGCCCAACAATGGCCCAATGAGCCATATGTTTTCCAATATTGGAATCACATTGGACAATAATGGACTATCAAAGCCAATGGTTTTCCAATATTGGTAATACGTTGGCATAGGCTGGTCAACATTGGACTGTCAAAGCCAATAGCTTTCCAATATTGGATATACGCCGGCATAAGCTGTCCAATATTGGACTGTCGGAGTCACTGGCTTTCTGATATTGGCTATACGCCGGCATAAGCTGTCCAATATTGGACTGTCAAAGCCAATAGCTCTCCAATATTGGATATCGCCGGCATAACCTGTACAATATTGGACTGTCAGAGCCAATGGCTTTCCGATATTGAATATATGCTGGCTTAAGCTGGTGAATATTAAACTGTCAAAGCCAAGAGTTTTCCAATATTGGTGATATTGATGGTATAGGCTGGTCAATATGGCACTGCCATAGCCAATGGCTTATCGATATTTGTGTCGCCTAGGCTATAAACCCGCGACCCTTTTTTTTGCATTGCAGAGGTAGGAAAGTGGAAAACAGTCATTCACGCGCTCGCTCGGGGCGAGTCTTTTATTTCACAACTTCATGGGGCGTACGTCGCCGGTGCTTTATAACCGCGATCACAAATACGTCCTTAGCTGCCTATAGGACTATTGCAGTTTTTTTTCCGGCTGCTCTTCTTTCGCATTGCCTTACCTCGGCGTTGAAAACTTAATTCCGTTTTTTAGATGTAATTATTTTTGTCTTTTCTAGTGTATTTTGTATGTATATGCATTACGTAGCGTTAACGTCTTCTACTTTGTCCGTGCCCCTGCCATGTTTGTATTTCTTTCTGCGTGCTCTATTTTTTTATATTTAATGTTTCTGTGCATATTTGTCATTGTCGACGCAGGTGTCGACAAACATAAAGCCGCCGCTTACGCCGCCAACCGAAGTGACTTCTACTCTCAGTTTTACGAGAGTCTATCGCGCTAGAAAGTCGTCTATTGGACTCGAATGAAGTCTCGAGAGAGCTGCTTCGACTGCCAGTGCACATGTCATCAGTGTAGGCAGAACAACGACGCAGCAATCGCGACACGAGAGCATACTGCGCCTCCATCTGGCCGGCCGCGTTCGCTCTGGCGGAAATGTTAGGCGCGCTACTCTCGAGCCCCGTTAGCTTACTGAAGTTGGAAGACGCTACTTTGTCGTCGCGAATCCTTTGCCCTTCGAACAGTTGCGAAGCCATTGCGACCGGCGTGATCCTACGCAGCATCTTTCCGAAATTGTTCGCGCAGCATCGCAACCGATTCATCGTGTGTTGAAAGTCGAACGATGTTCTGTCCGTAAAGTATTTTATATGTAACTATTTCGTAAAAAATATTTGAAGTTTAAAAACGCGAACCTAACGGTTTATTAATCAATCAATCATTTTTTTAATTTGCGTCTGTACAAGAATACAGGCACTGGAGGCATGAACAAAAAGCCGACAGATGTCGGCTTGACGAGGTTCACGCCCCCTTTTTCAGCAAACGGCAAGCAATCGAAAAAAGTCAAATACTTAAGAAAAATAATCACTGTAGCAATAGTCAAAATACACGTTTAAAATTGGAATATACATTACAATGTCAAAAAAAAACACTCTATATTCTAAAAACACAACTGTATGACATCAATATTCACAAAAACATCAGTTTTAAAGAATGAGATGTTAAATGTTCGATGATAATGTTATTTTCAATTAAATGGTTTAGTAAAAAAGGAAGACGATGTTTTAGCATTTGAGTTCCATAGGTGGTTCGACTGAATGGTATCCTCCATTGCTTCGTGACGTACGTTATAAGGTCTAATATTTATTGTTAATTCCGATATGTTACTAACGTCACGAATAATTACAAATAATTTGAAATTTATTGATAAAAAGAACATATATATATATTTATTTATTTATTTGTGGACATCGTGCGCAAAAAATAGTCGCGCTTAGTTCTTCATTCTAAATTTTAATGTGAGTTATACGACGTAAAACAGTGTCTTCAAACTTGCCCCATTTAGAATCACTTTTTGGGCTGGACAGCTGCTTGATCGCGAGTAAAAATCCTCCATGGTGAGCAGCGAGATGTGAGCCTTGACAGAGACATCAGTACTGTGAACGCTACTCTACCGGAGCTTGGTCATCATGCCTGGCTCACGTTTCAGAGCACTGGTGGCCAGGCACAGCGCAAACACCACGATATTCTCACCTCCCACAATCATATTTTGATGCACACAATGATGCGACCGGCGCCCAAAACACGTTCACCTCTCCCACAATAGCGTCACAAGTTCTGCGATGTTTCCGCAACTTCTAAAAACGACATGCTGGATTTCCCAACGCACGTCAACAGCTCCGTCGCCTGCGATAAGCACACTGACCGGCGTCACTGAGCTGGCGCACGGAAAATCAACCCCCGTCTCCATCTTGGAACGAGCGCCCCGCCATCTATAGTGCGTTGGAGTCGCAAGAGACAAAACAAAATTGAGCGAAACCCCGGCAGAGACATTTTATTGAATCGTGGCACTTTCATGAATACACCAGGCAACACCAATGGATCCCTGGGCGCTTTACCATCCGTCTACATGAACGCTCTCAACCTGCGTGAGTCAGGCTTTATTCATATTAGTTAGCTCGAATTTAAAATCGGCGGATAACGCTTTGACGGTGTATAACTGATAGCACTGAGTAATTTGTTGCGAGGGTTCAATCTCATTCTTGGCAGGGGGTCGCGTATGTCTTTCTTGGTTCTTTGAAAAATAAAACCAGGAATTTGTTAGCCAGCGCTCGTTTCGTCCACTATCTCGCTCCGTGCCTGTCCCCTCGCGCTGTCTCAATATGGAAAGAGTGAAGGGAGCTTTAAACGAGGCATACGTGGCTTGTGGTGACGATGGCACCCTGCTCCTTCATGCTTGTCTTTGATAGAAAAACAAATTGCCTGGTTCAAAGCGTATGCCGCAAAAACTGCACGCTCAGCAGCAAGACAAACAAAATGGCAGCTCATGTGACGTCAGTGCGAGCTGTGTACTTCATCAGACCGAGCCTTTCGACCGCCATTGGCTTCCTCCTAAGCCTGTTAGCGTCTCTCGGGTAACGGCCAGGCGTAGAAAGGAAGCCACACCGGCAAAACTGCAAAGGTCCGCAGTTTCTGACACTCCCACGGGGAGAGAAGCAGGGGTGCATCTTTGAGGAACGTTTAATCCCTCACCGGACGACGCTGCCGAATGCGAACTCCGCGCTGGCGAGAGCGGCGCAGCCTGTTTCATTCAAAAGCGAGCGGCCGGCAGTTCCCACAGTGTCATAGCGCGTTTCGTATTCTGACTCTATTGTGTTGTCCACGGTAGGACGGTCACGCCCAACGCCCGAGCCTGGTGGCGTAAATTATCACCTAGAGGGAACTCCTATAAAAGTCGAGCCACGGAGGCTAGGGGGCAGGATGCATAAGTAGAGGCTGCCTCATTATTTCCTGCTGGACTTGTTCGCAGTTCCGCTGTCCTCGCGACACGCCTTGATTACTCGAACGTCTAGCAGACTTTTGAAAGCGTTAGAAGCGCAAAACAACAAGGATGGAGAAGAACACACACGACACAAACAGACGCTGGCGCCTGTCTGTGTCGTGTGTGTTTTTCTTTATCCCAGTTGTTTAGCGCTCTTTAACCTTTTTAAATCATCATGAACCAACTAGCTCAGCCAAAAGTCTTAATTATGGCAGACAGTCTGTGGACAAGACTGCAGTGTCTACTTGCGCATACATGCAACGCGCGTATTGCCAATCGCGCGCGATTTTTGTTCACTCGATATGATACGCGATATTTTTCGGACAGCCACACCCCCACTTCCCCTTCCAGAATACTCCCGCACAGAGATGATATGAAGCAAAGTGCAGAGCGTCGGCCGGGTCAACCTGAATAACCCGAATGTAGGGATAATGAACGACCGAATTGGTCTCGCCGGGAAAGTCACCGCTTGGTTTCACGCGCGACTGCACCGGCCTGTACTACGTTCACCGGTGTAAGCCGACAGTGCGGTCGAAGCTATAGGGGCTCGTTAGATCGGGCATACGTCTATCTTTCACCACGTGACCGCACTCCCACACACACCACCGCGCAGCGAACGGCGTCAGGTGATGAAACTATGGTGTCCGGAACGCGTCGCCAACCGGTGTGTTTAACACGTCCAAAGAAGGGGTCCTTCAATTTCCGCCTGCTGGCGTCATAGAGGTGTCACGCTGTTGCCGGTCGCGATAACGACGATGTCCCACAAATTGTAGCTTACGTTGAAGACGCCTGCTCTGCTACAGCTCGCTCTCTACTTCGACAGTCCGCGGAAGTTTCGGCAGGCAGGGGTGTACGAGCGAACGCAAGCACGCGACGACGACGATGCTAGCGTTCGCTCGTACTTTTCGCCAGCGTTTGTACGATTAACCGCCAGGATCGCGACATGTGACAGAATGACACACCGGTGTTTGTGACGTCATTTGTCGCCGATTTCGGGGCTATACTCTTCATTTGTTGGCGGGATAGGACACTAAACACAGCAGTCGGATAACGGTGGTGGATAATATGGCGAGCGCGTAGCTCCCATCGTACTGTCAGCTAAGAAGTGAACCAAGTATAATTTCGAGAGGAACCGCGCTGGAAACTAATTGCCTTCGGAAACTCGTGGTTTCGAGACGATGGCTCCTTGAGCGTCTTCCTACGATGTGTTCTAACTTTATTTCCGGTCGCGATCGATCGAATTGAGATCAATCAAACTCGGTCAATTCCCCACACAGGTAGTTCGTTTCTGGCCTAAGCATCCGAATACGTTCATTAATATCCGAAATAACCTTCCGAATATGAGCAATTCTATTGTAGATTAACCTTGCGTATATTATGATACAAATAAATAAAAAATAAAAAGAATTGGCAGTGACCGTAATCTCCAAAGTTCTATATTGCAGAGGAGTGATCGTCTATATTTATTTAGAATACACCAATATAATGATAGTAAACCCCGGAGAAGGCGATCAAGGCTGACAAAGCACAAACACAAATCTCTAAACACAGCTAGGTGACAGGTGCGCGAATAAAAAATTCGCCCGGTCCTAGTATCGAACCAGGTACCTTCTCCATTTCCGGTGGAGCGTTTCACCAACTGAGCTAACCAGGAGTCAGACGTCAACAAAGGAAACAGATATTAACACCTGCCTCCAGTCTACGTTAGGCTGTTGGCAGTTGTTGAAATCCGTTTGCTCTACCGACGTCTAACTCGTGGTTACCTCAGCTGGTACAGTGCTCCACTGGAAATGGAAAGATCCCTGGTTCGATGCCAGGACCTGGCGGATTGTTTCGGTCACGCACCAGTCACCTAGTTGTGCTTAGAGATTTGTGTTTGCCATTTGTCCCCCTTGTTTCCCTTCTGTGGGGAATATTATCGTTATTTTTGTCCACCTCGCTTGCACCTTTGCGTTAATTGCAATATTATCAACACTCAACCAGTCGTTTCGGCAATGCCCTCGATCAAATAGTACTTCGGCGTTTCTCACAAGTACCAACAACACTTGTTTATGTGAAGGCGCGAGACCATACCACGAGCGATTGCTGCGTCACCCTTTGTTTAAAAGGAGTGCCCATTTTACTTTGCTTCGCCACCATTTGCTTCCAACGGGCTTTAGATTAGGGAGGTGAAATACAGACTGTTCATTCATTCACGGCACATGACGTGAAGGCGTCTAGTCGTGTTGCCTCGTGAGGTAGCAACACGTAACAGAACATAGCATCACGTAAAGTAACAGTATAGTCACGTGACACTAGTGACACGTCAGTGTTGCGTGACATATTAAGTGATGTCATGCTTTGTTAGTGATGTCAGGGTCACGTAAGGCCACGTAACGATTGTGGTGACATGATCTGCCATAGGGTATTCACGAACACAGGTATGGACAAATTTCTGGGAGCCGGGGCTGCCATTATAACTTCCTTTCATGCTTCATTCAAAGAGCTACGCGTATTAATCGTCGAGATATGGTCGAGTCTTATCCGTACTAACCGTCCGAATATGGTAAAATAATAAACAAATTACAAACGGATTACTCGTCAGAAATTAGCATCTAATATCCTGATGTTAACTAACTGGATATGATCACTTCATACCCGCATAAGCTATCGAAACATGACCCATCGGTGTCCAAAATAACCATCCGAAAAGAAACATTTAATGTCCGAATGCTAACCAACCGGATATAATTCATTTATATTCCCAGAAACTGGCGGAACTTACTTCATCTATGTCCATACTAACCATCTGGACGAGGGAACGTAACCTGGACCCGGCCAATTCATGTCGAACGTAACTCTTCAGCCATGATTCATTCATGTCCAGATCAGCCATCCGGACATGCTCATTTCATATGGGGATATATTCACCTGAAATGGGCGATTCGTACCGCGTTTAGCCGGATTACTATAGTAGGTTACAAGTCAAGAAGGTAGCGGCAAATGCCCCTCAAAGGGAATCATAAATCCCTCCGCCACCTCCGCATCCAATAGCGTCCCATCGTTTCCGTGACGTTGCGGCCAACGCGCGAGGAGGGTCTTGCTTTTCTGTACATGTTTGCTTTATCTTTCGACTTTGACTTAGCATTCTGGAAGCCTCGAGAGGGAGATTAGAGTCTTCCCCTCCGATCGAAACGAAGACGACTGTCGGGGATTAGCTTCCCTCCGATTGATACAAAGGTTGCTTTTAGGGGCTTGCGTCCCCCTCCGATGAATACGAAGGTCGCTTTCTTAAAAAGTGGGGTCCGAAGATTGGATTGCGGAGGGATTTGAAACGGGCGCATCACGCTTGTGGGAGGAGCTTCTCCTACCTTCTTGACTTGTAACCAACTATAGCATGTTCGGGTTCAGTGCCCCCATATTAAGTTATGATAATTATCTTAAAGTGTAATCTCTTCTACAACAGAAGGGGCAACATTTATTACTTTCCTTTTATGGAAGCGTAATAGGAACCGTAAAATAGCTTCACATCAAAGGAAGTCAAGAGTCCGCGCTAAATAGGTGCATGTTACGTTAGATGAGATCAATTCTAAATTTAAGATATTATATTTGGGGGTTGTTGAATAAAATGAAATGACAAAAACAAATCAATTATCAATTTCAACCGTTTTCTATTCGACACCAAAAAAAAATACACCAGGGTTTTTCTTATTTTATTTTACTTTTGGCTTACAAATGTTTTTTTTTTTTTGCTTTTGTGTTTGAACGGCTGCAGATCATATTTGAAGGCAGTGAACCCTGAAATCAAAGCAAGTCGGCCAGAGTCGTTTTAAAATGAGCAGCCACAAAAAAGAAACAAGAGCTTGGGAAAGAAAATTGGCCGCGATTTCCACTGTCAATAGCAGCAAAGCATTTTATCCGTCGCTTCGGCGCACTGATGTAAGGCGTCTAGGAAAAACATTCGTAAAAATAAAAACAACGAGACAGTTGTATCGGCGAACAAAACTGGTCACGCACTGCTGTTAAACGGATCAGCGTTTCAATCAACGTCGCGTTCCTTGGAACGTGAATCGGTATGTGGTCAACTCCCAACTAAAGCAAAAAACAGATGTTTTCGTCGCCAACGAAACAATATCAGCTTTGTCTGGATACAACTGTTACCTTTTTCATTGCCATTTTCGCTTCAACACACATTTTTTATTTGGTAATGGTGAAGTGTGCAAACGAGGGTACAAACATTTTGTAGACGTCGGCGAGTAGTACCACATTGTTTGAAGCACAATGTCATCGTGCCCTCCCAACCCTTGACTGCCGGCGTTTCCTTCTGACTCGTCATCTGCAACAGCGACAGACATTGTGCTAGAACAAGCGTGTGTCGGGGCAGTATAGTAGACAAGACTGACACACAAGTCCTCGTTGGTGGTAGAGTAACTGTGTATAGTTCTTCTACCACTAAACGATGGCGAGGTCAGACTTTACGTCTTCTAGTCTAGTTGTGATTGGCCAGCGATGACTTCACCGCTACTACTACACTCAGATCCCAGCGATCCGAAGCATTAACGTCCTCACGCGAAAATCCAGCGGAAAACATCGAAAGGTTCGACGCAGACCCAATCCTGGAATCGCTTTTTGTGGGACAACGCCCAGTCACGTTGCTGTTCTGAGTGCGAGTGTACGTGCAGCTGAAAATCCAGAATCCCAGTGTTTATTCCCGCCATCCTGGTGAGCATAAAATGTAGCGAACAATAATCCGAGACTCGAATTCTGGACCACGTTTCAGGGGTAAGCGAATCAGAGTGGCGCTACACGCGGAAAAGGATTTTTTCCCTGATTCTGTCCGGGCCTACGTGATATAACTACGGAAACAAACTCTCTAGATATTTGCAATGAGCTTTCAAAGCCGGCCTTCGGGGAGAGCAGCAAAAGCCATGGAATGGCCGAGGGCCCAACCCTCCTTTCTCTCTCCCCCGCCTCTTCCATTTGTTTTGGGGAACTCGTAGGCATACATTTTAATGTACAATAAGCTATAAGTTCAAGCGAGCTGCTAAAAGTATTAGTTCACATCTATAGAAACAGATTAACCTTGATCATTGCAAAGAGGCACAAAACACACACACATATATTTGCCATCACCGATCTTCCAATGGCTCATTCCTTAATAAGAACCACACCTCTTTTCCTTCCATCTCGTGTTTTCTCTGACTCCAACGCAAAAAGAGAGGAGCAAAGCAGCCTGTCAGGTTGCACTCCGGAAGGCTCCATCGAACTAACATCCGGTCAAACAAGTCGAAGCAGATCAGGGAGACGAATTCGAAGAACAAGACACTTCCTGAAACAACAAACCGGAAGCCGACAGTTCGCTAAGAGACACGTCCAAGTCTGTTGGCGAAACAGTAGCTATCATTTTGAGGCTTCCAGGAGACTAATGGACAGATTGAGGGTGATTAATGACCAACAAAAAGTGTTAGCATGCATGGACGTTTTTCCTAGCCAGCTGTTACGTGAATTTAAAAAAAAAGTTGGAATGAAAGTGCAGGAGCAAAGATAAAACAATGTTTTCGATGTAGAAACAATGTTTATTTTGATGATAGAATTAAATATAATAAAGATGCTACAAATAACATTCACGTACGCCGGAAACACTTGTGGACCTGATGAAAGTTCAGTGCCTTACATGCCTTTTGATATTGTCCGTCGTCTTCCAGGCGACAAATACCTTGGAAGAATTAAACATATATAGCGCATCAATTTTCGCAATGTGTCATGTATATGTTGTCGATCGTTGTGATAGTTTATCATGCGCTACAGTAAATGTTCTGTTGATTGTATTATGTCACAGCCAATGCAGTGCTAAGGCTCCGCTGCCAGTGCGAGAAAGGAATCGGGAGCATGTGCCGCACCTATTGCGTTGACGCGCTGCAGAATTGCCTTCTGTTGCCTTGAATGGCCTGACGGTAGTCGGAAGCATAGTTGAAAATTCAGGTCGTGAAGTCGGGCGCCATGGTAGTTGGCGTCTGACCAGTAGTGACATGAAAGTGATCTTCAACATTCGTGAACCAGAACATTAGTACCTGTCATTAAGTGCAGTATGGCAATTACTTTCTTCGGTGGATTTCGCCGCAGTTCCAGAAGGAGGTTCCTTGTCAATTTTGTTTAACCAAGCAGAACAAAAACGCATTTAATGAAATCGCTACTTTAGACGTCGCTTGGCACTCCAGTGCAATCTAGAAGACGTCAAATTTAAGGTCAAATAAAAGCCGACCACAGCAACGTGCTCAAAATGCTTGGCTCTTGAAGAAACCGAGAAGAAAACATTTGCATACAAAATTGTAGCGTACAATCGAGCATGATGTCAACATGCAAAATGTCCTACCAAGTCATAAGATCGACTCATTTGTGGAACTCCCCTCAAGCCCACTCACCCGTCCTTTTCAAGGGCCATCTATACTCGTGTTCATCTCAAGAACCGTAGTAAAATGAAAGTCCAGCTTCTCGCGGTGCATTCCTGATTTACTTCTTAGGTATTGAATCAAGATATATGTGGGTAAATTTTAGCTTTGCTTACAGAAATTACACTTATTTTATCTAGGTGTACATGTTTACTACGCCAAAAACACCGTTCCTTCCTCCGACAACGAAATCTTGAAATAACTGCCTAGTGGAGCTCATGAATAATAAGCAAAACTTTTTTTTCCCCTTGAAGTCACAACGAGTGTAGAGGCTGCATTTTAAAAATTCTATCCTTTGAGATTCTACGGAAAAAGCGCCATCTATACGCTATCCTTCAAAACATGTGCATCAGCCGTCCCTCTCCAAAACGACGGCGCGGCGAACCTGGGGAGCTGAATCCTCAGGATGGAGGGGGTACAGCTCGTGGAGGCTGCGTCTATCCATGGCAGTTCCGTAACTTAGTTGATCTAATTACGTTGTGTTCTGTCTAATTGCAGATATAACACCTCGACTAAAGTGTGTTTTTTATCTTCTTTTTTTCTTCTGTAGTGTAATTCTCCGAGCTTCTTTCGTAAATTGCGATGCTCGGCTTTTTCTTTTAATGATTAGTAGTAATCACCGCGTTTAACGAAGTACCCTCTAACTCAGCTAATTTTCACGCTTTCAGATTAGGTAAGCGATTACGCCTGTCGGATAAAATTAATGACAATCAGTTACGAGCAAACTACCGTCAACGCAGGATGTATTGACCCACTTCGCGAGTAATCTGATTATTGGCGAAGCAGAAGCGTTGAACTCCTGCGCTACGGGCGAGGTTTAGGTCATTAGTGACGCGTTCGATGAACCGCGTTGGTTACATTTTCGGCTTTGTCGCGTCTACGCGCCGAGTTCCTGGCAGAACCAAACAACTAGCGACGTGGCGCCGCACGGGCGAAGCCAGCTGACGCCGTTCGCCGCGCTTACCTAATCAATAAACAAAGTACGCAACTTTGCAGCAACTCTCAACCAGGGTCTGTAGACTGCAGCCCTTCGACCACGAAATCCCCGCATGGCCGAAGCTTCGTGTCGACCTGGCCCAACCGAAACGAACTCGGTTTCAAGTAGTGTCTTCCACGAGGAAAGTACTCAGTGCAAGAAAGGTGCAGGAAATGTGACTTTTTTTCTTTTCTTCCAAATGCAAGCCGATCAATCAAGCTACTACCGTCACAGACAGTTGAAGAATTGCAGGCCCTTCAAGGTCATCTATCCGTAGTCATTGCGACGTGATCCGATGAGAAGGTCCAATCGCGAAGCAAGAAGCGTGACCATTAAAAGCGTTTTTCGTGCAGTAGGCGATCACTTCTGCAAGAAACGCTCAGTTTTTTTATTCTTCGAAGTCCGAGGGGATCATTTTCAGTCGTGTGGGACATTCATAAATATATTCTTGGCTGTGAGTGGCCCTTCAAAGTCATAGGCTTCTCTCAATGCATTTTCCCCGCAGAAGTCAGACACGTAAAAAGATCGCGCTATTTCGACTTTGCATTAATCGGAGTATAGTTGTCCGCTAACGATAGCAGCACGCCAGCGGGTCGGCCCGTCCCAAATGAGCTTCGAATGCGCGCGCAGATTGCGCCGATAATTAAGTCTCGCTTCGCTTTCTTTAATTCTCGCAGTCCTCGCTCTGTCAGCAGGAATTCAGTCGAAACAACAAACGCACACAAAAAAAAGAAGGGATGATGGACTTTAATGGTAGGTAGTGCGTATCTTGGTGGCAGTACAGACCACAAGAACAAAAAGCGAGCTCATAAGCTGTCCCCGCGAATGAGGAAACAGAACCGTATGAGATTACGAGCGAGTAATTATTGCGCTCTACAAAATTTATTTATGTTTTATTTTGTTTACTGGGAAATGTATAATTTATCTACCGCTACAAACGTGACCCAACTAGTGTAATCAAGTATTAATTAAGGATGGCTCTGCGTCGTTAGTACAATTGTATAAAGAATGTTTATCGTAATACTCTCATTGCGTTCTCTCTTTTTTCTTTTTTTTTTTTGCAGGAACGAGGCGTTTATTCTTTGCGTTTTGAAACACATGGGGTTGGAAAAAATTGCAGCACGATTCGTCTTCGAATTCAAATTATGACTGTCTCTTACGCTGAAAGTGAAGTAAAAAGCAAATAAGATAATTTGAAGTTTCAATATTGTCCCTATATTTGCTTCAGGGAGCTGCGATGTATTTTTACTTAGGACTTTAATGGGAGGTATTCTTTCTTAAGACAAGGATAACAATAGCTACAGTTCTTATGGTTCTGAACGTCACCCATGGATGGACTTACGTTCGTCGACATACTGGGACAGACAATTGTGGTCACGAAGGTGACTTTTAAAAAAGATGAGGAAACATTGGGAAATTGTAAACGCCTATCGATGTGTTCTTAAATAATAGAAACTGTTTATCACCAGTGTTCCACGAAACAAAGGCGGTGGTAGAGCACACCCCTCGTGAGACATATATATCGGCCTATATTATTCATTCTTTTTCTTCTTTTTTTTTTTACTCCAGAGAAACAAGAACTGCTCTTCATTCCTATTTTGTTTTTATCCTGTTAATAATATGTTTCCAAGTTTTGGCTTTCTATCTTAACCGCTTTATTTTGACCGAATAAGAGCATCGGGCAATGCGCGTAGTTTATCTTGGGACCACAAAACCTCTGTTCTTTTTTTCTTTTCTTTTTTTTTAATTCCTACTATTTTTAGTAAGCAACAGATACACTGCAGGAAAGCGATGCACCGAAGAAAACGAGAAATTCTAGACATATTCTAGTCGTTCACAACCGCTATGTTTTGAGCGCCTTCGTGTCGGTGAAAGATCGGACGATCCATAAATTCTTCTCCGATTTGAATAAAGAAAAAGCTTAATAACCTTGACAGGTGTAAATGTATCTAACTGAATACAAACTGCTTCGCTGCGTCGAGTCTTTATTTATTTTCCATTCGAAGCGGGAAGCAAATATTCGCCGGGAGTCGCCGAGCATTATGTCTAAGCCGCTTATGTTGCGCAAAGGAGCATTTATTTCGAAGCGCGAATCCATTCGGGAGTACAGCCATTAGAGGCGGCTGTGCTCGCTTCAGTCAGCTCTGCATGTCGGGCAGACCTTTCTATTTTGTTTTTCATGAGTGACAGAGGCCAGACGCAAATCGGTAAAAAACGGAACCTTAATCGGAAGGGACTTCGGAGGAGCTTATATTGAAACCGGGGCATGCTCGCCCTATTCTCTCACTCCGCCGAAAGCCACGTAGTTCGCTAGGCCTTACTCGTATCGTTGCTCGCCGGCTGTCATGTTGTTTTATGAGGTGGTCACGTTCGACTACCGGTTGGTTGACTACGCATGGGGTCGTCATTTTCTGCCGAGAGGTGTTTACGCGCGTGACAACGTTTGACCGGCCCAAAAGTTGTACCCATGCATATGACGACCTTTTTTCTTAGGCTGTACCTTCTAATCCAAACAGACTCGACAAACAGCTGTAGGGAGGTAACGACGAGACGCGGCTGTTTAAGGGGCCATTTGTGCGGGAGGAAATTGTGTTCTCTCTATCTCCATTCTATCTGGGCAAATATTGGTTCGACAAAAGCAAACAATTGGGGTCTAACGACGAATGAGGTTGTTTATCTAGGATATCCGATTACTTCTCCATAACATCATCCTCCAGGAAAAACGAAGCCTGCGAAGGAATGGGTTCCGTCGAGAAACACCATCAATTTATTTCCTACATATTTTTCCGAGAAAGGCAACGAGGAAGATGAACCACTTTTGATGCTGGATAAAACTCAGTGTGCAGTCGCGCCGCCCATCTGAATTTCAGGGCGACACTGGTTGAACCAGCGTCGCCATTTCCACGAGGCGAACCGGTCTCCCACTGCGTAAATATTTAATTTTTAGTTTTTTCGGAAGGACGAGCTGGACAGACGAACTTGCCCCGCCTCTTCCGCTCGCCAGACACATCAAAGGGGCGTTCATCCATCGTCTTCTTACGCAATGCAAATCATCATCACCATCATCATTATCGCCTTCTCCTTCGTCGTAGTCGACGCAGGCGTTCCTTATTTTTGCATCGCAGCCGCCGTCTCGTTCTTTGGAGCGAGCGAGTGAAAAGACAGTGTACGGGATGGGCTCAGAATTAGCCTTTGTGGCGAGCACAACTCTTCTGTGAGCTTTAAACGAGCCTCGTTAGCCGAAATATCCTGATTTGGGGGCTTTTGTCTGAAGTGGCTTTTGCAGCTTGACGTCGGCCAGTGGCTATTTAACCCGAAAAGATATGAACAGCTTCGCTTTCACGGTAAAGTGTTGGGTTTCTTTCCAGAGTCGGTAATGAGTAACTCACGTCGTGACACTTTTGAGCGAGTAAAGAGTATAACGATATTTAGAAACACTTCAGTAAGGAGCACATTTCCGAGTGCCGGAAGAAGCATCATAGGCTTGGCGCTCGGATATTGGTAACGCTTAGAACAACTTTAAATCTTTCCCACTTAAATGTATTGATCCATTTCTTTAAAAAGAACACCACCCTTTTACGTTGATCCGAATGAAGAAATAATGCAGCGTATTTAAAAATTAAAGTACGAACAGTACACACAGAATGGACACTCATTTTTGAACCTTTCTGAAACTGCAAAAAGAACGAGGGAACTTTGACTCAATAACAAAGC
The DNA here is from genome assembly GCA_037355805.1 of Ixodes ricinus. Lineage (NCBI taxonomy): Eukaryota > Metazoa > Arthropoda > Arachnida > Ixodida > Ixodidae > Ixodes > Ixodes ricinus. The sequence continues at coordinate 26,889 of JAZHYW010037672.1, forward strand.
TTCCGTCGCGTACGAAAGTCATCTTAACGAGGTATTAAGAAATGAAGTGATGTCGGGAAGCTTTTGAGTTTACTGCATGGGCTTTTACAAGGTTTTAAATGGAGTGCTTTCAACTCGTTTGCGCGGCACATGATTAGAAATACCAAACTTGGATTTTGAAACGCAATTTTCCCCACCGACACAATGTATTCATTTGCTAACTTTATTACTTGTTTGGGTTTTAGTTTTTGTAAACCTGGTGGTGAAGTTTCGCTCGTTCTGCGATATATATATATAGCTTTATTGAATGTGCAGCACCCGATAAAAGTTTCCATAAGTAAAATTACTTTCGACGAAATACGGCGATATATAGTTTTTTATTGCTCGCCAGAACTCGGGATCATTATTTTTCAATTACGACAGTTTTCTTTGCTCGCTGAAGCGCCAATGAAACCTGATTGCATGTACGAGATGTAAACCAAATAAGCAGCTTAATGTTTGTTTTGGCGCGCTTTCTAAACTACAGAAATTCCGAAAGCCCCTTGCCCAGTACAGCGCCATGAAATCCACGCATCGGACATCTTGCATCGAGCTTTTTGTTTTAAATATTTTCTCAATTTTTGTGCGTCATTTTACTTCGTCTGTTTAGCTCTTCTTGCGTTTTATTCTTAATCGTTATGTGCCCGCTCCGCTATAATGCACTCTCCTGTTTTTAAGGCGAGCTAATGCGATGGCACTGGTACAACGGGCTCATATGTGCAAATCCTCTTCAAGAAACAAATTACAGCGGAGGAGGAAGAGGAGGAGAGGAAGAGAGCAGGAGCAGGAGAAGGGGAGGGGAGGAGGATGGAAGGGGGAGAGGGTGCGGAGGAGGGGCATAGCCTCCCCCTCCTCCTCCTCAAGAGCTGCGCTCTAAGTTCGCGTTAGAGATTTGTAAACGTCTATCATTTTTTAATCACTTTCATTCCACGCTTGACGTCATGTTTCACGTGAGCGTTGTGGATTGTCTGAAATTCCCGCACGAGGTCATGGGCCTGTGACGTCATGACCTATCGACCAATCAGGATTTCCCATCACGCCACCGACGCCGGCTTTTCGGCCACGCCACCGAAGCCGGATCTTCTGCGGCACAAGCTCTTTAACGCTATCAAGATAAAAAAATTAAAGTTGACAGTATATTTTCCAAAATTGCGAGTTTACAAAAGTCAGAAAGCTCGAGGCAGCTTCTCTAGGAAATTTCTGCTGTGCAACAGAGAGACTCAACTTTTTTTTACATAGCTGATTCCTAAACACATCCCCCCCCCTCACGACCTCGCTGTATGATGGTCATCGGCTTTTGGGACGTGGGCTATTTGGCTCCCATACTATAATGAGTTTGAGACCCTTGGTATACTGTATATTGTCTGAAGCAGGCACGGGTTGGGGTGTGGACAATGTTGGCATCCGGCGCTGTCCTTCTAAACAAAAACAGAGCACCCTCAGCCATTATTGGTTTCAAATATAACAAAATTGTGTACTTTGATACAATCAGTAAACACAATATGGGAGTGGCCTCGTTGCTCCCACACTGGAATGAGTTTGAGACCCCTGGTGTAATGTATGGATGTGTAACGCGGTTTTAGTGTGAAGCTAAGCACGAGTTGGGGTAAGGACAATGTTGGCATCAGGCGCATTCCTCCGAAACAAACACGGAGTTCCCTCAACCATGCTTCAAATTGACCTCGCAAAAGCTTTCGACAGTGTTAGCCATTTCTTTTTGTTCGCTTTTCTAGAGCAAATAAACATAGAAAGGTCCTCCTTAACGGCTTAAAATGTGTTATTTCGACGCATTAACTCGATTCATATACTCCGTTTCACCTTCAGTCCGAGCGCAGCGGACGCTAGGAGCGATCCCAGCCAATCCAGCGTTGAGAGAGTGTCATGCGACCTTGAGTTCCTTGTAGTCGCTCCGCCCAACCGGCGGTCGCGTGATTTTCTCCCGGCGCTGGATCGGCTGGGATAGTTCGTGGTGTCCACTGCGCTCGGACTGAAGGTGGAACGAAGTATAGTAAACAGGGCTCTTTCCACACCAATTCACTTTCATTCATTGGTAAAACAAGTATGTCCCCTTCTCTCCTTCTGTTTGAATTATATTTGGAACCTCTGTGTCTAAGTATACTGAGAAGTACAGACGTAAGGGGTGATGGATTGTTATCTCAGGAAGTGAAAGTTCTGGCTTATGCCGATGATGTAGCTTTTTTCTGCGTTGATGAGCAAAGTATCGATGCTGCATTACAATCAACCCAGCAATTTTGTAAGGCAGCTGAAGCGCTGTTTAATACCTCCAAATGCTGTGGACATTGGTATGGGACTTGGGGGACAACGCCCTCCGATTATGCAGGAATGGCGTAGACTGGTGTGCCAACTATACTTACCTTGGCGCGCCTCTGGAATGTGTTCGAAATAGCTCACGCTACTGGACAGAAAGCGTTGCAAAACATAAGCGCCGAGCGGACATGCTGAAGCCTAGTCAGCTTTTGGTGTTTGGCCGTGCTACTGCATGTAACATCCTTGTCCAAATAGTGCAGGCGCAACACATGATGAGTACGTAGCTTCATAGAGTAATACTTCGTGACTCGATGACACCGATTTCGGAACAGGCGTCTGTCGGCCAGTTTTCAGTAGGCAAGATATTTTGCGACCTTCATATGGGCCTCTTCATGGGAGCCAATGCGGCGTGACTATCTGTTTCGGTCTATCAAAGCGGGAGGACTAGGCTTAACCCACCTTTTCATACGGAAGATTGTTTCACGCTTCGTGTTCCTCAGATCGTCTTCCCACCCGTTCATTAGGACCTTCTTCGAAACTCACTTGATGGATCTCCTCCTGACTTCGTTGTTTCGTGCTTCCATGTGGCATTGCCTCGACTTTTTGGCTTTTCAAAGAAGGTGTGGAAGCTTTTAAGTTTTTGGAAGTACGGTTCTTTTTTATTATTTATTTACTGTTTCCAGAAAGGACTTCCGTCATAACCTAATAGATTCGCTATTTTCTGACCGTTTATACCGCAGCCAATGTCCAAATAGTACAGACCAAGATGTTTTAAAAAGAGTTCGCAGAATGTGTGTTTCCCCAAAGCAAAAAATTCTTCTTTAGGCTCCATAGTAATTCATTTCCCTTAAAACCATGGCTACGTGATAAAGGCATTTTAATACCGTGGTCGGTCAACTGTCGTTTATGCAACACGTGAGAGACTATTGAGCATTGCTTTATTTTTTGCACAGACGCATACCTTTCCTGGGATGTACTTCAAAGGACTATAAAAAAAGGCTTGTATATCAGCGCATGTGCTGTATTCGTTTTCTTCCAGTGAAAGATCCAGAAACATTTCCCAATGATTTCGATCATTTTGCTCGGTATGCATAGTCTCTGGAAGACTCACATAATAGACAGAAACGCCGAACCACCAAAGACTACCAAATCCAATTTTGTCGAATCTTTGCAACCACAAAAAAGTGTCCTTGATGAACTCGGGGAAAAGCCCAAAGCGTATTGGCGGCTTGAAAAGCGCCTTTTGTTTCCTGATTTCTGATACAGCCGAGTCAGCCCTGCGTACCCGAGGAGGTATCCAAATTCGTCTAAATTGTAAAAGTGCTGGAAGAAATATATCTGAATAAGCTTGTATAATCTCAGTTCACTCTCGTTTCAAAACTGCAACTGTAATCCATGTGCCCACCGTCTATGCTTCCATGCAATAAAGAAACACTATTGTTTATTTAGCGCAGGGGAGAACATCACACTACTGATCAAGTGGTCGAAGACTCAATCCCTGGGAGAAGCAAAGTGTTCTTTTTTTTCGTTACTCTTTTTTTAATTTACCAAAACAAAAATAAACAAACCCAGACCGATGAAAGGAAAATTAAGGTCCTTATTATCCACTGAAGCTAAGGAAAACAAATATCATTGCTACAAACTCTATCAGCTTGCTGTTTGATAAACAGGATTTTGGCACCCAGGTTGGATCTAAGCCGTTTACGCAGGGGCCAGACGACGAGGTCGGTTCCTTAGTCGTTCTTCTGCCGTTGCGTTTTCGGCATTCATAAAGAAAAAAGTAAACACATCCGTCATAAACAGCTAAGCTTCGAAACGATGCCGACACTGCTACGTACACTGGGATTAGATGGCGGCTCCGATCAGCGATAGCGACAATGGCCGTGCAGCTGATGGGAACGAAGACGCGAACGGTCGCCGACGTTCTCAGTGGGCATGGACGCCCGTTTGTTCTCATTACTCCTTAACGTGTCAACCGATTATCACAATACTTTTGTGTTTCTGGAGCTGCAGACGGCAGTGCTGCTGATGTGAATGAAGGCGTGAACGGACGCCGACCCCATGTGTGCAAGGGCGCCCGGAGGTGTGGGTGCAAGAAGGGTGGGAGGAAGTTGCAGCGTTCTACTTCTGAAAAAGACGCAAGAAAACAAGAGGGTTTTCTCTTCTCTCCGGCCCCTCTACTCCCTCTGGGAAAATTTCTGTGGGCGCTCATGCCTGTGTGTCGTGGAATCCGGCCAACTTGTTGCAAAGCCACTCGGTCAAAGGCCAATTTATCGATAGACAACTTGTAAAATAGTCCAATGCGTCACAGGCCGATATGCAGATGCCAACTTGTCGAGGACCAGTTGGTTTAGTAGGCTTCAGAGGATTTAAGAGGAACACCCTTATTATTGTCGTTCCTTGCTCAACATTTTTTGCCCTCAATGTTATTTTGTTCCCTTTGCATGTCCAAGTACAAGGTACTATGGGAGAATGATGAAATGCAAACGGCGGTATATGTGGTTTTCGATACAGACTGCGTCACCTGGCAGCCCTCTGGGAACTCATGAAAATGTGCATTAGGGGCGAGGGTACGACTCCTACAAACCCTATTATCTACTGGGAAGTGCTAGACCAGGAGTTCAAAACTCAGACATTAGGCGGGCACAAAATATGTTTATTAAAAACTGTGCAGGGGCTGTGCCTTGTGAGACGTACGTGTTGAACATCTTGGCTACGGTCAGGCTTCCGATATCAGGCGTCATCGCACTCGTTTCCGTCTTCAGCCCATCTCGCAACGTCATGTCCGTCATGACAGATGGAAGGTGGTTCTTGTTCAGAGTCATCAGTCATTAGCTCGCATGCTAAAGCATGCGAGTGGTTCGGGAAGTTCTAGGCCCGATGATACGAGTACATCCAAGACTCGAGAGGCGCTGCCTGCCCGTGACAACTGAGACTGCGAAATTCACATAGCTGCAACTCTCATGCCGATTATTTGTCTGTGCGCCTAATGTACTACATTCTTGCCAAGTGCGTCAACCGTTGATCGCCCTGTTTTGGTTTCTTTGCGCATAACCAACATGCCCAGGCACTGCTGTCTGTTGTGAAAATGGTCATGACCGACTATGCGAACGGTCGCCGATGTTGCCATGTGTCCCAGTGACAACCGACGATCATCAGATGATCATCTTGGTTCGTGTCTCTGTGCATCATCAGTATCGCTAAAACAGTGCTGTCTATCCTAAAATTGGTTGTGAACGAAGACGCGACTGGTCGCTCAGGTCTTCCTGTGTTTCACAGCAAGATGATATATGCTCCCTGGTTGCTATTCTGTTTCAGATTTCACTGTTTTAGGAGAACCGTTTGTGCGACTACGGTACAATCAATCGACCTACAGATAGTCATGTTGTGACGCTGATCTAGACCGTAACTTCGATTGTACTATGGCTAATATCGCTGTGCCATGCAATGCCATGCTAGCCGCACTTTGGGCGCTCCCGGAAAAAAAGGCTGAACAGCATTGAAATATAGCGGATAGGAGACTTGTCCTTGTCTTCAAACGGTGGCGTTTGTTAGTGGTCCGGGGTCGAGACTCCTATAGCATGATAAGCCGGCCTTGTCGGGGCTCCCTCCCATGGCACCGGGAGGTGATTGACTGCACCTAGACTTGAAAGGGCCCTGCGATCCTCTTTAAGCCTCTACCTTTTTGCGGATCCCACATCTCTTGGGGTTCGGGCAAGCCAGCGGGCACGGAGAGAGTAACTAAATATCAGTCCGTCATATTTTAACCGGACGACGCGGAAGCCTCTTCTAAATACGGGGGCGCCTCGTGGTGCCGAAAGCGGCAAAATGTGACAACATCGTGACGTTTTTGGTCCTGGGCTTACTACTAATCAAAGGCGCGAAAGTGTTTTTTTTTTTTTTGTCGAAATACAAATTATAAGTGGCGCGAACTGTTTCAATCACATATGAAAGTAGTTTTTGTTCGATATTTTAAATCAGAAAAGAAACAAATGCAGTATAGAAAGTACGGAAACAAGAAATGACCCGTCGACATACCCGCCACCCAGCGGTGGAAAAGGCGGCGCACACTAGAAAAGTGTAGTGGGATCAGGCGCTCACGAGCGGCGAGCGTGGAAACGTCCCGGATGTACGCGGCGGCGCTGCAGTCCTATAAGGGCTCGAGGATCCGACCGGTTCGGAGCGTTCCGAAGGCCTTCGGCGAGCAGGTTCGGCTTGCCATTTGGCCGTTTCGCGGTATGGCAGCGCGAAGTGGCTCCCGTTCTGAACTGATATTTACCCCGTGTTTGCTGTCATTTGTGGCCAGTGAAGTGTCGTGCCGAATTAGTGTTTAATCGCGTAGCAAATGCAATCCGAACCGCCCAGGCGGCCCGCTTCATCCAGCCAATCCAGAACATGCTTTAGTGGCGCCCTCTCGAGCCGTCGACACGGAGTGCGGCAGCCGCGAACGCTCGCTGAGCTCACTACCCCTCTCTAGTTCACAGGCCACGATCAGGATGAGCATCGTACCGGCGTGCCGTCGTATCACTACTGCGTGGTGCAGGTTAAAGACCCCCAGGCTAGCGGTTGTACCGCACTGGCTAAATTGCTCATCTACAGCGAGTGACTCGTCGCAACTTTAAATGGCTGACCAACTACACGCTGTATAAATATCCCCACAACCCAAAAATAGTTCACGGCCACTCAAACGACCAAGGATGTCATGAAGGAGGTTATTTTTGCTTGTTTTTGTAGTTTAAATTTGCCTATAACTTTTAAAATAAAGCGAAATCCAAGAAAAGAAAAGTTTCATTAAGTTACTACGTTCAGTGCGCTCAGGTTCGGTGCGAATTAAAAACCAGTAAAAACGTCCTTGCAGGGCCGCTTTAAGAGCGCGCCCCGTGGTCGCGGATCACTCGAGGCGCGCGCTTAAAGCATGCTTCAAAGGCTGCGGTAGTGCGGTACGCAGAACACGGCAACGGTTTGCTAAAAGTGCCCAATATATTGCTTACCGTTTAAGACATTGCGCTTACGGTTAACATCAAATTAAAATATCGCTTTCGTTCTGGTTACGGTTACCGAAAAAATAGAGTTTTAGGGAACCCTGTTTGCACATCGGATACGGTAGATTGGATCCTATGGTAACGAACGGCGCATATGCTACCGCAGAAGACTCGCACGTGCGCAGTTCGTACTGGAGGTCCCACCATACCGTATCGGATCTGCAAAGGAGGTTCCCTAAAACTCTCTAATAATCGGGAGTTTCAGTAGACCGTTTCCGCAGCCCACTAAGCACCTGCAGAGCGCTCCGTAATCCGCCACAGGACCATCAACTATGCAGACAAGGCTGGCGGCGCGCATGCGCAGCTGCGGCGTTTCCTTTACGGATACCGTAGCGGAGGAGAAAGACTATCTACTACAACTCCCTATTGATCCTAAACGGTTTTCGGTTCGAATTACGGTTACGGTTTCAGTCCCTGGTTAAAAATCCTCCACGAAAACGAGCGATACAAACATCGGAGCTGGGAACAACCTCTGCCGAAAGTGATCGTTGATACTTTGAGCTTGAAAACGGCAGCTGAAGACACGTAAAATTGTCTTAAATCTCCGGGCAACAAAAACATGTTTCCCAACAGCTGTATGCTCTCTCAATGTGACAGGGTCGCCGGAAACGTGTTTCCCTCTTGTTGACGGTCAAGGCTGTCCCACTGCTTCCTCAATGTGACAGCGCCTAAGAGACAGACGTCCAACAGTGAAGCGGACGTAATCTCGTCCTGTCTTGATTTCTGCGTTTATTTCATTCATAATTATTTTTCCTGTGAGAGAGCAGAAAGCGGACGCGTTCTGTCCGTTTCTGGCCACGCGCTTTTTACTTAGGTTGACTTCTCCAAAGTGACGCTTAAGACATTCATCTCTTTTCAAGCCGCTCGAAAAGCTTGTTGAGGCGTGTTTTTCGGCTACAAATAAAACTGGAAAGATTTTCTTTTAGCGATTCGGATCTCGAACAGAAATCAGTGACCTTTAGATTAAACGACAGATTGACAGAGTGACACAAAAACAAGACCCGAGTAGCAATGAAAACGAAATTCCGGTAAACAACACCATCCCACGTCGTACGAAGGGATGTCATACGACCGCAGTAGCCAGACAAGAAAGCTCTAAACTGAAAATGAACAGGGGAAAAAATGTAATTGAAAAGAAAGGACGCCTCGTCGACACCAACGTAAAAAATACAGACCTCGGGCGGAGATATAAGATCAAGGACGAAAAGTACGTCTCCATCTCGGAAAACAAAAAGTATAGCGAAAAGTCCGAAAAACAAAAAGGATGAAAGCGGAGTTGCGAGAAATAGAGAAGATAGAGCGGAAGAAAGACACGTCGTGCGTCAAATAAAGACGGGCAGCGAAGGTCGGTGTGGCCAGGAAGGCGTGAAATGACTCCAGGAAACGATGGTACGGCACAGTGCATCATGTCCGCCACGAAAAACCACCGGTGACAGCTCTCCCGGACTCCGAAGACGACTGGTCAGACTGTGGACTGTCCGCGGAGCCGTTTTTCGGGAGATGATGAGCAGCAGCTGCATCCATTCCTCGGAAGGAGAGGCGAAGTATCACTGTTGGAAACAGATACCGTTAGGCGCTTCGTTACTTGGACACGTTAAACATTTCCAGTTCCAGGAAGGTCTACTGCCTCCTTGGCCTGCACAATCGAAGATTTGCAACTAAAATGGTGAAACACTATTAATGTGTAGAAGTGAAAGGAAGGAAGCCAATCATTACTATTTTTATTTATTTGTTTGCTTTTGCGTATACCGTAAAAGCTGGTACCTCTTAGTACGTCGTTTTTCGAGCTTCAAACACATTTCTGGCGATACTGTTTCCTATTATATGGCCAAATAGAAACTGGACGTCATTAAAGTTTTGTGATTGTCCTTTGTCCCACTTGTTCCCTTCTCCAGGGATTATTTTCGTCATTCTTGTCCAGCTCGCTTGCATCTTTGCATTTAATTGCTTTATCATTATAAGTCATTAAAGTTGCGGGTTTGGCAGAGAAAGCAATACGTGAAAAGTGCTGCCATTCTGGTTTCGTCACTGCAAAATGTAAACAGTGTTCTTTCGAGTCGCCGTGCTGGAACGTCTTTCCGACTAGTTTCAGCCGCCATATTAAAGCCAGAAGTGGCCCGTCAATGAGGTGGAAGCTATGACTACCCCGTATCAACGAGCGTTCCCTGATCGAAGAATGAAAACGGTGGAAGCAACGCTGTCACGTCGGGAAGCGGCGCCTAAAAATTTCCGACGTCATAGACATTTTTTAAAATTTCGTCTGCCAACTTTGCTCACTCTCCTCATCACAGTGCATGGCATCTGCGCTAATGGCGGCAGTCTTGAGGCTGATGAAGGAAGATCTTGAAGATACTATACTAAGTGGACAATACATCAGGCCTGTGCGTCCGAAACGTGACTACAACACGACGCACGAATTAGATACAACGGCTGCGTAAGAGTTTATTTCCGAGTGTGGTACAATCAATCTCTTGGCACAAGTCTGGCTCTAAAGCTTTTTGATGGCGGAAATTTAATACAGACGCATATGGTTCGCCGCTTCGTACTGGTCAGTTCTTATGTTCACACCATCGAAACTGAAACAAATCGAGAAATAATTATGAGGTCTTCGAAGAAATAATTCTCATCTGCCATCGACGTGCAAAAGCAACGGTGCTCGAAGAGATACAGTTTCATGACCGCAATTAGTTTGTCAAAAGTGAATGCTTTTGAGCCACCAGAAAGCACTGAATTTCGAAAGGGTTTATTCACAGGCAGCTCAAATTTTCTGCCCAAATACATTTAGAAACGTTTTTTCTCTCTCTCTCTCTCTTTCTCTAGCGTTGTTAACACGGTAGACATCAGCCAATCGAAACACTCGATTTTCTTGTTTCTAGAGTTTCTAGAAATCACATTAGAATACGTCGAAATAATCTCGTGGCATAAAGTGCTGAATTATGACTGATACTCCGACTTACCGAAGTACCGCCATCCTGCCGCTCGTGCTCCTATCATATGCCGGCGATACGTCGCCATTTTTCGTTCTTATCGCATCGCAAGTGCGAACGCGCGTGTCCTTAATGGTCTGTCTCGGCTGCCGGCGACACAGCGCCATTTTGAGAGAGCGCTCCTTTTGGTCACCGCAAATGCTACGCGCCGGATTTCCTGCATTGCTCCGCCATGTTTTCCTCGACCCAATTCCATCATGCTCACACTTTGGCGGTATTTGTATACTCAATGGTACACTCATCCAGAAATTTATCGGGGACTATCTTTCTGGATCCTGGTACGCCTCAGAAAGTGTTCGAAACAAAGACGAGCTGACGCTGGGCGTCAGTCGTCGTGGCGTGTCGTCCCACTTACTTGAAGAGTCCCCGCACATGTCAACCTATTGGTCAGCGCCAATTCTAGAGCTTCCGTCGACTGGCTGCCTGCTGTCTGCTGCTGCAGAGCGAGCTGTCAGTTGTATGGGCGGCTGCCGCATCAACTTCTGTTTGGAGACGCTGTGTGTCCGTTTTCTTTAATAAGTTCCCAGCCTCGGGGTCTTTATTTCAGCTCCAGTGCTGTGCCATCGCCAGGATTGCAGTACACAGCCGTAAAATACAGCTCTCAATTCTCAAATCTCAAAATGTAGACGTCGTAAACACTTCACTGGGAGATCAAACAGCGTACCGTAGCGAGCGATTCGGTCAATGGGTCGATTATTCCAGTAGGAAGGAGGAAGACGAAAGAAAGGAATGAAAGCGGAAAAAAAAGACAGTAGAACAAATAAAGTAAGTTTTATCCAGATAAAGGTTAAGGTGTGAGCGTTAGTCTTAAAAAGGAAGCAAAAATAAAATCTCGCTTTCTGAAGACCTTTCAACACTGGCGAAAAACATTCAGGCATATCCTACTCGTCGGACTGAATGTTGGAGGATGATCTCTCAAAAGAACAAATTATGGTAAACAAATGCTCAAATACACCCTACCGTATTCACTCAACAGCTTTACAAACAGTGATTTGAACCGTAGCTCAGCAACTGCATAGTTTCTAGTTTTCTACAGTTAATACTAAAAATGTGTTAATGATTGACAATTTTTTCTCTTTTGTTTCTCTTCCTGCCGCCTGTTTAGCCATTGCAGGGGACGGAGGCGCGTCAAACTCTTCCTTTCAGCTTTTTTCTCCGTCCTCCTTTCAATCACACTGATGAGAAATAAACTTTATTAAATAAAAAAAAGATCGAAGGTATTGACGTGTATTTCTGTTTAAAGCTAAGCAGAGACAGAGGGATTTAAGCTGGTGCTTCCTCGGCGATGAGCCCCGTGTGCACCTGACCTATAGGCTGACATTTTACTCTTCGATGTATTGTCGGTGGGGTATGTTGCGGTTCTCCAAACTTGACTGCACCACCACCGCGAAAACATTTCTTCATAACGACTTCAGAGAGTTGCGGAGAAAAAGTCGTCTGCTTCGCGCCGGAGTTGTGGAGTCGCCAGAGCGACGCCGAGCTCTCATAAGAAACGGGAAAATCGCGTGGACGCCTCACCGTAACCGTCAGCCTTGTGCCTGCCCCACCAGTGGTAACTTTAGATGCACTACTACGCCTCTCATGCGCTCAAAGTCTCTCTGAAAATTACTGATTTAGGGGTTGTTGATGACGCTCAGGAACTTTCTCATTGGAACGATATGTCCAATTTCACTAGCAAAATAGTTATTTAGTTCTTTTTAATTAATTAGCGAACGAATTAGCGAGTCTCGCGCATTTTCAGACGTCCGCCACAACGAGTAATGCCGTTCTGAGAAAACTATACTTTTACCTCGAATGCACTAATTTTAGAAATTGTTGTCTCTCCTACGTGAAACACTTTGTATACAAAATGTATTGGTACAGTGCATTTACTTCTCTTTCGTCAAGTATTTGGTAGAGTGCAGTGGGATATCGTTGCAGGCGATACCACGTGCTTCGCTGGCCAACCAGCTTCACTGCGTGGACTGCAGCCCCGACTTTTTTCTTTTTCCCCCTATTTCCTATGCCTGGGACCTTTTATCGGGCACTTCTTCACTGGTGTTTCCCTATATTCGAAGATTTCGAGCGTGCGAATGATGTTCTAAACGCAGAACCGGCGTCTTCGTGCATATTTATGTGCAGAAAGAATAAAGAGGTACTTATTTATTGCGAATCGGACTATATTACGTGGCCTTCAATTTATTTTGATCGTTTACATGCACAAGGAGTTACTGATCCATTGTATACGCGTAGCTCTTGCCATCTCTCTGGTTTTCGAGATGTCCTTCGTTCGTTTGGCACGTAAGTCGCCCGATGGTGAAAAGCGCCGACGCCGTGTTCGTGCTAACATTGTCCGACAATGCACATAAATGCATGTATGAAGCTGTTTTAGGACTATGTTTAACGCCACGAATTTGAAAGAAAAACGCCGCAGATGACCAATTTTCATCCGTGTCACTGAGAAGTTTTCAAAGTTATCTAGTACGTACAAGATATTCGTAATATTTGCTCTTACAATGAAGTGCATTGAGAAAATGCGCTCAATATTTTTCCATATGAAGGCATTACCGGAAGTCAACTTTCGACTGGTTGCTGTCGTCTTCAATTCGCAACAGCACACTAGCGCCAGTTGAACCTCTAGCGTACATTATAATATCTCGATGGGGCGGCCATTCTGATGTCGGTGCAGATAAGAATTTCGTGTTCTGATTATCGATTCTTTACTCTAAAAAAAGAGAAAGAAGTCCATTATATTTTGTGTTAAACGTTTATATTGAATGAAAAGTATGGATATAATTCAATCGCATCTCTTTTTTAAGAAGGTAATGTGACACCGGTTTTGGTTTCGTTTCGGTTTCAACTGGGATTGTTAGGCTTATGTACCATGTAACACCGAAGAACTTAGTTGAGCTCGGTGGTTGAGCTCAATGACAGTTGTGAAATGCCAAAGACATCCTGCCTTGCTAACCTGGTAGCAAATACCGACTCAACTAAAGACACATGTGGAAGCTTTAACGAGATGCAAATAGCCCACTTAAGTTGAACTCCCTTCGATTGGTCAAGAGCAGGGACCTACCGCCATTCGTCGACGATGAATGCACTATTAAGGAGGCCCCATTCATCTCGGGAAACCTGTTCAATTCCTCTGTCGGCAACTGCGTTGCCCGTACACAGCTGAGGAGCAAGGTTCCTGGAGCTGACATCTGTCTTTGTTATTAATGTCCACGGCTGCCGGCCCAGTCGCTTGTCGCCAAGCCATCACTTGGCCGTGGACCTGATTGCACAGGCCCCCGGGATGATTGGATTGTCGTCTGCGAGGCGGAGTTCTTAGGAGGAGGGCAGAGATAAACCTCCCATTGTCTAACTCTGGATGAAAAAGAAGAGAAAAGGAAGAGGAGGGGAAAGCAGGGAAAGTGGAGGAAGAGGCGGCCCACGTTGATGACCTCAGGATGGAGTTTCAGCTCACGTTGCTCCCTTCTCCCTCTCCCGCAATCCCGAGGCCACATTTCTTTCTTTTTGTCTCGGGCTCCGCCGCGAGATGGAGAGCGATGATTGGCGGGTGGTCGGCGACAATCCGACGGGTCGGCTAGAAGTGTAATTGCAGGTCAGAAACGTTGTATCGGGCGAAAGGAAAACCGCGCCGTTAGTGCCGGGTGTGCTCCATAGGAAAGCTGAGGAGGTCCTCGAAAAACACGAGTTAGAGGTGAATTCTACCATAATTTTGTTTTGTGTGAATTTGAGTATCACGAGCATTTCACGCGAACCTATCAATAGGCGCGAGAAAAATCGCAAAACCAACCGATGGGTGTGACGTCATATCCGGAGGTTTCAGTTGCCTCGCACGTGCCGCTTGTGAGAGAAAGCGTGCAGCGCTTTTGACTGCTCGGGTAAGGCCTGCGGAAAGCGCGGAAATGTTCAGATCTCCGTATAATACGTCACGATTCCCTCTTCGCACTGAACGCGACGGGAAGGAGGGGCTCCAGCGTTATTTTGAAAGCGCTGTTGTGGCATCTTCGGGCATCGTTTTGAAATATAATTATATTCGTAAACCTGGAGGTTGGTTGGCCATTTTATAAAACTTGCGCGAGCGCAGCAAAGGCGAGGAGAAGGGAGGACAGGACACAAACAGGCGAGGTGTCCTGTCCTCCCTTCTCCTCGCCTTTGCTGCGCTCGCGCCAGTTTTACGAAATGACCAGCCAGCCAGCCCGAAGAGCCACACATCTTTTCTTTCAGTTTCCCCGTTCCCGTAGCCACGGAGCGACTTGCCCCGAAGTCGGAGGCGCGGAGCTTTCCTGGCTATCCCTCCTCCGCCCTTTTCCTTCATTTTTCCGGACAACAAAAAGCAAATAAACAAAGAATCAATTTATGCGACCCAGACACGTTCCCGGTCGTGCTTCTCGAGTTAAGTCGTCAGCGAAGTCACTCGCCATGCTTCTGTGCTTTACCAACGCCGATCACGACATAACGAAGGATTGTTTACGTGCAAGCGAACAGAGCAAATGGCGGAAAGAGTTCCACGCATGGCCGCAGGAGAGCTGCCTATCCTCGAGGGAAATGACGAGATGTTTTGCAGGCAATCTATTATGGTTCCCATCCCTGACGTCACCACAGAGATTATTGGTAGCGAGCGACAAGTAAGATGGTGCGTAAAATGTGCGGTAGAAGCCCAGACATCACGTTCCTAAATCAACACCGCCAGACTTCAAAGTCTGCTTTTATTTCCGCCAATGAGAGCAGAAAATAATCCTACTCAAGACGTCATGGTGAGAGTTGGGCCAATCGTGGAAGGCCGATCACAGAGACGCTCTTTTTGTCGCGCACGTCGGCGATAGACAATTTTCAAGAAGCCATCTCTAGCGGCACTCTCCAAAACTTTACTATTTCCGCTCTAAAGGCAGCATAATAGAAGGACAGGGCGGCCAAACTTGAAGCACCCTCGACGTCCTGAATCCAAGGCGACGTTCGAGGAAATTAGAATCGATTCTTTGTTTTCGTACTTTATACCTTCCAAGACGTTGCCTTTTTCCCGATGTGGAAAAGCTGCGAAGTCCCTTTGTTGTTTAGCCCGCCTAGAAGACTGGGCCTGCGCATGACGTCATCGTTGGTGTCCGCCCGCCCTGGCGAGCATGCTGACGCTCGCAAGAGCGCCGCAGCGGCACAGACGTCCGTCTTAGCGTCGCCGCGTGCTATAGCTTCGCGATCCTTGTGAGAGTCCGCACGACGCGCTGCCTGAGGTGCTGACACAAGCCAGACGGGGCTGCGCAGATACAACATCGTTTGCAAGGCACAGGCCTTGTGTTTTACGTGGTACTCGCTTGGCTACGGACAAAGCAGAAAGAGAGACTTCGGAAAAGGGTTCATTGTGGTAAAAAGTGCTTTCCGGCAACGTGAAAAGAAGCGACTGGTGCTGTGCGCCTGTCTCCAGCAGACTCCGAAACGAAGAACAGGAAAGAAAACCACAAGAGAGCGGAAGCCAAGAAGTCATATGCCTTCGTGTACCCCGGAAAAAAAGAAGAAAAGAAGGCGAAAAAGAGTAGTGGGAGGATCATGCGTCGGTTGTACACAAGGGTCGGTCGTCGACGTTTATACTGTCACTCCCACGCGACGCGAGCGAGATTTATCGAGGCGGACGCCTTCTCCCGGCGTCTCCAACTTTCGACGGCGCTTAGGGATTTACAACGACAGCCCGCCGAACATGCCGCGGATGTTCCGACGACACTGCTGCGAGACAAGAAAAACCGAAGCGCAATAAAAGGTCGTGCTATTCATCCTCGACAAGCGCACGGAAACAAAGCGGACAAGAACGCCCTGCATATATCGCACGAAGGGGTTTGGACGTCTAGAAGCGAAGAAACAGTAAGCCGCGGGGTTAGCGGGACAAAAGTTGTCGTCGCAGCTGCGTCGTTTGTCAGCGGTCATGTTTGGGGGTTCAGTGCCATCTTGGAGCCTCGTGTACGGGGGACGCGCTTTGAGAGAGAGAAGAGAATTTGTACTAACCCATCGGCTATTTATGTTTATCTTTCGTCCTTTAGACTTTTTATATAAATATATAGTCATATTCGTCGTTGCGTCCGGATCTCCGAGCCATCGAATTGGGTCCGCGCTGAGCTTGAAAGCATTTTGGAGCGGCGTTGTGGCCGTTCAGCGGTTGAAACTATCAAACCCAATCTTCACGAGCTGTGCGCAGTCTTTCCCCGAACTGGTCATTGACGGTGCAGTTCACTATACACCCTTTTCAAGTTTAAGTGCCATCAGGTGTCTCAGAAAGCACCTTCACCTTCGACAAACTAATGGTGGTCATGAAACTGTATTTCACTGGGCACCGTGACCACTTTCGCAAGTCAATGACAGATGAGAATTGGTTCTTCTATCACCCCATAAATCTTTCTTGATTGGTATCACTTTCGATGGTGTGAACATAAGAAGTGATCAGTACAAATCAGCGAACCAGAAACGCCCGAATTAAACTCCTACCATCAAAAGGCTTTTCATCGAAACTTGTGCCAAGAGATTAATTGGACCCCGCTCCGAAATAAACGCTCGCGCAGCCGTCGTATTTAGATTCATTCGTCGTTTTGTACTGCCCTCAGGACCCCTGGTATATCTTCCGCTTGCTAGTATGTTCAACCATTTCCTTCATCAGCCTCTTCAAAGGCAACCATTAGTTGGGCGCAGATACCATACACTGATATGATCAGAGTGAGCAAAGTTGTCACACTGAACCTCGAAAAGGGTCTTTGACGCCAGTTTCCCAGAATGAGCAGATGTGCAGTGAACTTTGACGCCGATATGATATGCGCTGGCGCACGGTAGCTTGACCACTGCCTTCACTACGGCCTGCCGCTTTATCAGGAGATGCATGGATGAGACCGCAGCGCCTCAAATCGAAAGACCAATCACACGCTTCCAATCCTCCTCTCTTCTACTCAGTCATGATCGTCACACTAGGATTCCATGCGCCACGGTCGCATTTATAGTCGCAGATACATGGATGCAACCGTAGCGCATCGAATTAAAATATGAGGACTGTGATTGGGTAGAGGACGAAGAAGAAGAGAAACTTGGCACGTGTGATTGGTTCATTCTCGATTCGATGCGCTGCTGTCGCATCCGTGCAAACGGAACCTATCTACGAATGAAATGCGAACAGCGGAACACTCGACATATACCGCGCCACCTGAAGGCCACTCCGATGTGCTTCAGCCTCGCTCGGCGCAAACCAAGCTTCGGCGCTTAGGTTTAACGCGACAGCGTTAAGGACCTCATGTAACAGAAAAGCTGGCGTTGGCGTCCGTGGCATCGTGACGGGAAAGTCTTGATTGGTCGATAGGGTAATGACGTCACAGCCACATGACTTAGCGCCGGAATCTCGAACAAACAAGCTCAACATTTACGTTTCACGTCACGTCAAACGTGACGTCACGCGTGGCATGAAAGATATTAAAACAGGACATGTGTTGCGAATTAAAGATCTCCCTATGTCTCATTTGATTCCACTTTATAAAATACTTTATTTGCCTTGAAGAAATATTTGAAGAATTTTAGCGGGATTCGAACCCACGACTCTTCGGTTGCGGGCCAGAGACGCTACTGACTAGGCCACGCAGATACTTTTTTTATTGCTTGGAAAGATAAGACAAGGACGACGACGCACATACACAATAGTGCAAAGGAGGCGTTTCCTACGTCATTGCGTGAAAGTTCTTTCATTGCCATCAGGTTATTGAATGATGGCAACCAGTCGGGAACAATTGTGCGACCGGCGTAGACACTTTTAACTTGTACTACTAATGGAATAAAATATTGACGAACAGTTCCTTGATCAGGCACGGCGTTCCTCACATCCACTCGAGATTTCTCATATGCCATAGAAACCTAACAACATAATAAGGTCATGTGGAGCAGTGTCCGTTCGACCTCAGTATTAGAAACCAAAATGAATACGGTAAGATAACAATGTTGTTGTATTTTTCGTGAGGGTGCGCTTCAAGACGTCCAAAAAAAAAAAAAGATCGCGTAACAGCAGTCAATAAAAATATGCTCCATAGTTCCTGGCAGTTTGCAAGCAAACATTCCGCTGTCCGGGGGACAAAAATACCTTTTTCATTCGGTCAGGTTTGAGAAGGAAACACAGAAGAGTACAACTTAAAAAAAGAAGGCTTTGGTTGCTGGTGGGGTGCCCATCCTTTTTACGGGGCACATTACGTCTTGGCCTGGACTATCACTGAATACGATTCGGTAGATTAGCGTTGGAACAAAAATATTCAGAATATCTCTCGAAAGCTTTTTTGGTCACAGTCACCACATATTCTCTACAAAAACCTAACCGTCAAAAAAGCTGAAAGCACCAACAACTTCTTTCAGATAGCCCACTAACCTCTTGGGTTGATCCCCACCCCCGGACGATTACAGCACGAAAGTCGGAAGGATGCCTGCCAGTGTGTTCTGCAGTGGATCATTCCGTGGAGACAGGGGTCTTCTGGTCCCTTAAAGAAAGAAAATATGACCCCAACTCTGGCGGCTAAATAAATGCGGTAGACCGATGTCTCCAGCTGGGCTGCGACGAAAGAGATTGTCTCGTCGCATATGCTCCCAGGTAGATTACCAGACAAAAACGGCAAATATACGGTGGAATTTCTGAATGTTACATCTTGCGCAGTGCAGAACTTGCAAAACATACCAAAGCTGGGCTACGAGAAACACGTTGCAGATGGTTAACTAGTGGAGATCAACACAGTCCCTGTGGGCCCAGCGCTTCGTGGTCATTTGCAGGTCTGTCGCCACTCCCGACCAGTAGGTAGTGTCGTTTCTTAAATGTTGTAAGGACACTTCGAGGTATTTGCACGGTGTGCAACCCCATTCAATTCCTTCGTATTATGTGAGAGTTGTGGCCCAAGAACCATGCCAGGACCCGCGCAACTTTTCCAAGTTCACTGCCGCCCTTGTGCCTGCAGCAACTGCGCATTAGCGCAACAGCGTGGCTGATACTTTCTTTGCCCGTACAGAAGTAGGCAATGTCATCTGCGTAGGCCAGGACTTTAGTTTCCGCAAAGCGCAACATGTAACCGGAAACCTTTTGGCTTTGAATCATGAGTTGGCATAACGGCGCCAGGTAGAGGGCAAAAAGCAAGGGGACAGAGGGCACTTTTGCCGCACAAAGCAACACACTGGAATGATTCCGGGCTGTACTATTAATCTAGACGGTGTTTTAAAAGTGTAAAGGACTAAAGAGAAGGAGGGACGACAGAGCGTTATTGTATTATTAATAACTAGGCTCGTACGACGTTCTGTTTACGCCATCTTCACGCCTTGGGATATTATCCCCTAACGCCAACGTGCGACATAACCCTAAACAGTTCATCATGATGAACACGGTCAAACGCTTCTTCTAAATCAATTTGGAGCATCGCCACTTGGTCGCATCTACTAAAAACAGTCTCCAACACTCCCCGCGCTACGTCGACATTTCTTTGTACAGACCTTCCCCTGATTCCACGTGTTTGACATGATCTCCTACTGATGCAGGGATGACGACTTGGAGCCGGTTGGTTAATGTTTTCTCGAAAACCTTATAATAAACATTACAGAAGGTGATGGGGCGATGCCCACCGACGTAGCGAAGCTTGCTCGGGTTTTTATTCTTCGGGATTAAGACAGCGTGAGCCTTCCAGAAAGAAAGGGATAACGCATTTACTTCGTACGCCTCTTGAAAAACTTTGAAGTACTGAGCAGATTACGTTTTTATGTACCTTATAAAATTCATAAATAATACCATCATAGCCTGGCGTTTTACCTTGGGGTAAAGCTTCGACAGCGGCTTAGATTTCTGTTAACTGATGCTTTGCTCAAAATACTCAATCTGATTTTCTGTTAAATGAGGCCACAGCCTTACCAGTCTCGCCAGGCCTCCTTAATAGTGCACGGCCGTTTTCTTTCCAAGAAGTGAGGTATAGTGTTTAAAAAATACGTCTTGTATAGCTTGTTTATCGGCGATTATTGTGTTGTTATGCATTATTTATAAAACTCTCCTTTGTCATGGCATGCATTTTTCATCTTCCATTGCATTTTTTGTTGGTTGCTCGTCTAAAAGATACCTCTCGGATCGAACGCTCAAAACTGCCCCTTGATAACGCTCTCGATAAATGTTGTCTAACTCTGCCTTTATGTATGATATGTCTTTCACCCGCTGTCTTGGCCTGTCTTGATTTTTGGCATTCGTGCTCGTACAAAAGTCGCAAATAGCTACATAGCTTTATTTCTGTTTTTCGCCTTTTCAAAACTATAGTGCTGGATTTGTCAATTGCCAGCTGCTTGATGTCTTCCTTCAAACGCTCCCATGTAACGCAAGGTTTTTCTTGTTGTCTGGCTAGTTCATTAAGCAGCACTTGTGTACCGGCAAGAAACTTTTCATCCTTGAGTAGTTGAGCAGTAAGCTTCCATAGGTTCCAATTGATAAGCTGCTATTCGAGGCTTTTGACCAATCGTTATAGTGACTAAGCAGGGGTCGCAGAAAAAAACTGAGTAAACGGCATAAGCACTTAGGTCATTAATAAGATCTAATGTACAGTAAATTTTGTCTAACCGGGCGTCTGAAGCTTGTTGAAAGTTCGTATAAAGAATGTTTTCCCTCACGATTGAAAATTTGCCACGTCACACAAATTGCCCACTTTTATCACATCCAGTAATAAGAGCTCGCTCTTATCAAGGCGGGTTTTAGCAGGGGCTCAGTCAATCACAGTTACAGACACAGTTAAAACCCTCTGAGATAACTACGTGCCTGTCAGAAGTGGCATACGGACGGAGATGACTAAGAAAGAATAGTCGCTCGTTGACATCATTCGGGGCATTCACGCAAATCGCTCTGCACCTTGAGTCTAACGCTTCGAAATCGCACAGAAGAAAACGACAGCAAAGGTCAGTTGTTATAATTAAAATAGACACGTTCACCGACCGTTTTCATAAAATTTAAACAGCCTCCTTATAGACCCACCGCGTGGCTCACACAAACCTTATAGTTGTTTAAAAACAGATTCAGGGCGTGCTCAACCTGTTCCTCGGTTGAGAGTCTTGTTTCCTGAATTGCCAGAATGTCAATATTCATGTCATCAAGTAAACGATTTTGCTGGTAGTGACGTTTCCTAGAACTAAACACTCTAATGTTTAGAGTAGCAAAGCGTAAACCCTTGAATGTTTTGTTAAGTTGGTGGGTGCTCGGGGGCCCTTCGTGGGAATGATGACTTTAGTCTAGTCAGGCGCTCACTGGCACTAGTGATGGGAGCTGCGTCCTGTTTTCTCTTGCCGTCGTTGCACTTCCGTCAATGGGCTGCTGTCCATGTCGCCTGCTTCACGTTAGCCCTGGTGGCGTTCGCCCGTCCCACTATGGTGCCTGGAACGCGTCTCCGACTGGCGTGTTTAGCGTCCTATGCCGCCCATACATCAAAAGTGGTCCCGAAGGGGCAACAAATGACGTCACAGAAAGCGGAGTGTCCTGCTGTCGGATGTCACGATCCTGGCGGTCGGTCGTGGAAATGCTGGCGAAAAGCACGAGCGAACGCGAGCGTCACTGTCGTCATGGCGTCCAACCTCTGGCTGCGAGCTTCCGTGGACTGTCACACCAGAGAGCGACCTGCAGCAGAACAGGCGTCTGCAACATCCACCACCGCTGCTGGAACACCGCCAGGTTCGCGACCGGCGACAGCGTGACACTTTTATGACGTCACCAGGTGGAAATCGAATGACCACTTTTTGGACGCGGTAAACACAACAGTCGGAGACGCGTTCCAGGCACCATGGTTCCACTGAGGTTGACCTGCGAGATTGTGTCCCCTGCAGTCGTTGACTCTTGTTCACTGATCAATGATGTCTCGCTGCTCGTCTTCCGTGGGTCGGTTCCCGCCTTGGTGGCCGACGCGCTGTCGCCAGCTGATTCTTCGGGCCGCTTAGTACCGGTCGCCTCTGAGCCCGCTGAATTCAGGGAAGCGTTGTCGGGGTGTCCTGTCACCGGGAGGTCGCCCGTCACGTCCACAACCTCTGAGATGTCCATCAGCAGGTCGTGGTTGGTCTCTACTTCGTCGCCGGTGACTCTTAACGCGGTTTGCGAACGTGGAAAAGCACTCGCTGCTCTCGTGGCCAAAACGGTTACATCGGGCGCACTTCGGAGCGCGGAACTGCCTTCGAAAGTGAGCCAACTTTTTTGCAGAGATCAGATCAGAACAGATCAGATTTTATTTCCTCAAAGGTATCCCAATTGGGATACATTACATGAGGGAGGGGGGGGAATAAATACACTATTCAATGCACAATAATAAAAGGTAAACAGCAAAACAACAACAAAAACATTCACTGATCACACTTTACAAATGGGAATTACAAATGTCGCGAAATTTATTGGTATCAGTTTCATGGACGATGTGAGCGGGTAAGGAATTCCAGTCGGCAATAGCAAGTAAAAGGGGAATTTTGAAATTTGTTAGTTCTAGAGAAGAGAGGCTGAATTTTTAGTGGATGATCGCGGCGCTTTGAAATGTAAGATGGATCTTGGAGATAGAGGCTACGAAATTCCGATGATGAGTAGTAGATGCCATGAAGGAAAGCAAGACGGGCTAGTTTGGTTCTAATGGTTAGAGGTTTCAACTCCAGGTTGGTTTTAATAATAGTGACACTCGAGGTTCGTGAAGAGCCATGCATGATGTCATGCAGAGTAGGCATAGGGCCGGCCTGCCGGGCAACAGTGGGAGGGACCGAACGCCGAACACATTGATCATGTGAAAAAGGTCGAGGGAAGTCACCGTGTCGTGCAGAGTGAGACATACTTCCCCGTTCAGGGTCCTCATCTTTTCTATTCCCGGTACTCGCGGCTCCTCCCTCGAGATGGTTCGTACCTTGACGTACTGCTCGAGGGATTCAGCGACGCGCTTGTCTTTCAGGTACGTGGGAAGCCGAGAGAAGTTTCACCTTGACATCTTTCGACTGAGGGTCTATCGCAAGGCATTTTTTTTTCTTTACCTTGAGTTGTCCGGCTACCTTCTGCTTTTCTGTGGTCGCCATGCTTGCTAGAGTCACCATCCATAAGTGGTTCATCTGGTATTGTCCAAGGGATATAATTTCGCTGTTGTCGACGGCGTCTTTCAAGCCATCGCGGAAGTCGATGGCTCGGTACGACTTTCCCGCTAGGTCAGCATGTAAAAAACGGAGCTGAAACATCTTTACGCCGGGAAAACGTGGTAATCAAACACAATAATCATCAGTGCGTTATCGTCTCATGGGAGCCGACAAGACGCCATTATCAGAGTGAATTCTTCGCCGTCCGCGCTTGTCGAAATCCGAAAACGAACCCGGCCACGCAGAGACGCTTGCACGGAGTGGGAACGAGCGGCAGTGTGTACATTTAGCTATCACGTTCCACTCTTAAGGCCGAAGCGTCCCCCAAGATGTTTAGATATCCTTTCTAGTTCTAACTCATTTATCAATTTGGCCTTTTTTCTATGCGCTGCTTCCGGAGCGCTGTTTGTGTGTGCTTAAAAGAATGTATAAGGTAAACCAACAAAGCATTGAAATTTTTCACAAAGTCGTTTTTAATTGGCGCATTTATTGTACAAATATTGCACAAATGAAAGCTTCGTAAAAAAATTTAAAAAAATCCGTTTTTTTTATGCATAACAAGGAAAGGGTTAAAAAGCCGTCTGGTTGAAGCTGCTTCTCGCAGATGGTTCCACACATGCTCAAATCCGCTGCATCTGGTTCATCCTAAAAAAGCTTTCTCGTTTTCGCTTTATGTCGTGCCATGTCTGCGTAGCGGCATCAACCAAACACTTTTGAGCGTTTTCTTCACTGGGCATTGAAAAAAACAAAAACGGAGGTTTGTTTTCTGCTTTTATGTTTTTGCTAAAACCTAACTCCACTCGTAAAATATGGGTACGATAAATGCACCACCTAAGAACACCTTCGTGAAAAGTTTAATTGACCTTAGTTTATTGTTTTATTTATACGATGCTTTACCCACTCGGAAACACTCTGTATAGTGGCCGCCATGGCCATCATCATAGCCCGAGGGCCACAAAAATCTAAACGCGAGTTTACCTTTTTGGTTTAGTTCACGTCTGACTAAAACAAACATCGTACATTTCGAATGAAATTTGCGTTGGTCGGAAGAACGCCCTGTTGTTTAGAAAAGTCGGCACATCTCGCGTTACCATATTGGAGAAAATGAAACGAAGAAATAGAAATACAAAATTGAGGCTCGTTATGATAGCGTTCACGCTCAGCGGTGGACAATCAAAATCGAGTATAATTAATTCTGTCAACAAGAAAACAAGGGATTGGACTTTCAGATCGGAAAGCAAGCGACAACGTCTTTGAGAACAGCGGTACTATTGTAAGTAACCACCCGGAGCGCACAACGTAAACAAAGAGCGATTCCGCTCAGTTCCCTGAGGTACATCGTAAACAAGCGCTCCGAGTAGCAGAGGCAGTCAAGAACACCCGTCGAACGACGTCGCGTTATTCGAACAAAAGACAACGTGTCTAATTAAAGGCTCGCTCCGCAAATCGGGGCCTCGTTTAATTAGCAACGGGTCCTCTAGCTGTTCTTTCAATTGGGTAGTTTTTTTCCCAGGAGCAAAGGAAAAACAAAGCATCTGGGACGTCAGCAAAATATCGATGTCATACAGTAGTCGTCAAAGAAGATAAAGAAGGAAGCTACTGCATGCACCGTGTAGGACGTGTGGCACTGCTGTCACAAAGCCAGACCGGGCTCACGTGTCAGGCACGATGTCCGGCAAATGAAAATAACAGCACTCCCTCGCTTCATATTTATTTCTTTCGAAGCACTGCCTATTTTGGAAGGAGTGGGAGCGGGTGTATGAACACAAAGTGTATACATTAAATTACAGAATTATCGGTCCCATTATGCGCGTGAAAATGTTGCACTATCTCTCCACGGGGCGCGGGGCTGCCGGGGCGGAGATGCGCTCTGATAGCAAACCGAAACTTAAAAACCCGTCGAATTTGTACGGTTTTTCAGAACGTCGTAAAATGCTTCGCGTGCCTTCTATCGTTTTGCAATTTGTTGATTTTGTGTTTTTCGATGACGCTGAGCAATTTTCTAATTGAAACTATGCCCTTAAACACAATATTAAAAAAGTTAATTACGCAAAAATAATTAACAATTTAATTACCTCGGACTTTAATAATTTTTCTGAATAGGCCCCTAGCCCAGGACCAAAACGACACAAGCCTTTTTTTGGTGCGACGCGTAGTTTTCGCAATATCGAATTTGTCCACCTTTCGTGAAACACCCTGTATAATCTCTAGCAAGAAGGTGGCCGACCTTGGCCATATTCCTGTGCATAGACGGAGCTTGGCAAACGCAATCCATCAAATAGTCATAAACCAGTGCATTGCACATTGCCATGGCATCACTACGTCATACACCCGTCACCTCTCATTTACCCTAATTTTTGTGTGGTTCAGCAGATAGAAATCTCACGCAGATCGTTCTCCTAGTGCCACTAAATAAGCTACGTTTCAGAGTAACGACACATGCCCATATTGTTGCTTAAAATCATGGTTACCAGTTATCTGAAGCTTTATCTGAAATCACAGGAAACGCTTTTACGTCCTCCACAAATGTTTAAACAGTTCCCGATAGAGCCAAGCAATATTACCTGAGCTTCCTAACACCGAATTTTATGCTGAGGAAGTCGCACTTTTGAATCATGACGATCGGCAGTTGCGTCTGCTCTGCACCAGCACAAAAATGGCGGCGCCCACAACAATGTCGGGGAACAGAGTGCCGATACTCTAAGCGCAGCTCATTTAGTGGCTCTAGTTCTCCCAAATGGCAAAATATATTATTGTTATCAAGCAAAATGTACGTAGTGCGACGCTCGTCGGTGCAAGGTCGTGAAGAGAACAACAAACGCTCTAGCTTATGGGCATTTGGTACTAACGCCGCCATCTCGTTAAACAGATTAAAATACAAATCTAGCGAAAACTGTCCTGTCAAATGTATTTACGCAAATACCACGACATCTAGCCTTCCTGTCAGGGTTTTAAATTTAAGATAGAGGATACCTCTAGAACTACAACTATTCAGTTTTCTCACGTTTATCTTCTAGGTAACTTTAAATTTTTAAATTACCTTAAAATGCGCTCAAAGCGGTCAAAATGGTCATATTTTTTGATGTTACTAAAGCTCTCTAGCGCTTTCATGGGAAACTCCAAGGGCCGTACGACCTTCATCACATCTTCATAATTAACCTCCAAAAGAATTAATACTCTCGTGCGTTCGTGAAACTGAGGCTTGTGTAGCAAAATTTGCCCAATGAGTGACGAGCGGCTGAATCCAGCCTACGACAAGGCCGAGCAGAATCGCGCCCTGGTGGTCCCGCAGTCTGAGGGCTGAACGGCGACGTCCATCACTTCTTGCCACTGCGACGACCAGACTGTCGATGCATAACACCGATCGTCATTCTGATTGGTGAAACTGATTAGCGAGAGGCCAGTGGTTGGTGTTCCCAGTATTTCACACGGTCCATATACAAACCCAGGGACGTCTCCGATGTGTTGTGACAACATTTTTTTTTTCGTCTTTCAAACTCGACGACAGAGGTTTTCGCTTATTTTATGAAGTCAGGAAGCCACAATAGCGGGTATCGCTCCTAATTCTTACAATCCATTTCAATCTTTCTTTCCTCCGCGGTCGAGTTCAAAACCCTAATGCGGGGCCTGGAGTTTTCCTCGATTACTTACGAAATCACATTGGTTTTCCTTCGCGTCTTAATATCACGATGCAGGCCTATACAGAGACGAGTTCTCTTTTTCAATGGGAGTCACTCCCAATGGCCCGTGAGCAGAATGGCGAACAAAGCGAGTAAAAAACACAGAAAATCTTTGCGATGAAAACCGAGAACTCTCAGGTCCCTCTATACAAGCCCACGACAAACACTCGATGACTTTGGGTTTTAAAAGCAACGAAGAAGAAAACTAGACGAGAGTTTCGTCTCTCTATGGAAGCTTCCGACTCCTTTAAAGAAAGCGAAGCATCCGGGTGCCCCGGTTCTCTTTCTGGAGCCGATCCCTTTGTTAATCTCCTGTAAACAAAAGGAACATTCTTTAGAAGGAAAAGAAAAATTAACTGCTAAGAGTGACTGAGCCACAATACGTCATCAGAGTACAGCAAGAGCCAGTGTAGCTTACGCTGCGCAGTATACTGTATACACGATAGAGCAGAATTTTACGGCACGCCTGAAAAGTGGTTAAAATACGTGATATCGATTAACCATTTAAGTAATTTTGCAACCATTTGATTACGTTCATTAGGAAGAAATCATAAAAGTAATCCGATTAATTTTGAAACTAAAATTACTTTCAACCATGACATATTTTCCTCCCCTTTCTTGCGGCGCCCTTTGTTCGTACAAGTTTCCTACGAAGCAATCCTCTAACATCTGCGACAGGACAAGTATTTACCAAAATTAATTAATTAAAATTGATAAGTAGGTCATAAATCAGTGATTATAATCCGACATGGACAGTAATATTGACCCGTTTTAAAACCGGCAGAAAACTCTTTCGTTTTTAAGATCTGAAAAAATCGGAGCAATATTGGTCACCTTTTGAAGTAACAACCAATTACTTTTCTTTTTAAGTAATTGAGGAATCTAATGGAATAGTTTTTTAAGCGAGAAAAATTGGGATTGTAATTGAGAAACGCGTACAACACTGCCATATAGTCCCTGAACGATCCCAGAGTACCGCATTCTGTAGCGTCTGCTTGGGCGGAACTGCCGAGCCATTCGTCGGCCATTTTAGTGTCATGGTACCGGCAATGAGCACCGAAAACCGGATGTAGACCGTGATATGGACTGCGAAAAAGGATTTCCGGTGAGGGTGCCCGCCCCGGTAGGGCCGAGAGCTGCGAGCGTAGACGTTGGCCGGAAACCTTAGTTCTCGGCTGGATCATCCCCAAACTCCGGCAGAGAACGAGCGATCGAGATGCGAGACACAACCGCTTGGAAATGGAGCGCTGGATGCATTCCGCATATAAGTATACCGCCGAGGTTGTGCATGACGGTATATAATCTTAACATCTTCATTTCCCATTTACAATGGTGGAGGCCGAGATAAAAAGCCGCACGGGTCGCCTCACAGTCCATCGCACGAAGCACACAAGGAGCAGAGATGAAGTACGAAGCGCACGTTTTGCACATGGCGCAACGGCGGTGACATCAACGCTGATGACACTCGATGACGTCACGCTGATGACGCCTGATGGCGTAGTTTTACGGCCATCTTTCGAGCACAGCGATGCCGACGCCGCTTGTTTTTCACCTAATGTGACAAGTGAGGTCGTCCTAGAGGTCTGGGGCGACTTCTAGGACGACCGCAAGGACGACGCCAAGGTAATGGTACAACTAGGGCCGCCCATTGAGCGGCGCGTTCGGCGCAATCGCGTTTTTATGGCCGTTTACTCCGATTTTTCTCTGAATTTTATTTATTTATTTATTTATTTAATATACCTCAAAGCGCCCTTTCGGGCATTGTATGAGGGGGAGTACACGTTTTTGACAAAAATATTACAACAATAAATTTCGTACATATTTGCCTAAAGACAAGAAACAGTGCAAATATACAAACTCAAGAAAAAGTACACTCGTACACAAACAAAAATAACATAATATACCCACTCAAAAGAAGAACACTCGTACACAAACAGGGAGCATCATGCCAACCAGGCTACAGGAAAAGAAATTAAACTATCTTCGCACATGAAAAACAAAAAGGACACCATCCTATAACTCATTCCTGGGAAAAGTGGAACAAACGTTCACATGTAGATTTGAATTCATTTTTATCAGTTATATTTACAACGTGGTGGGGCAATGAGTTCCATTCTGTAATTGCGAGCTGTAATGGCGAGTTGCGGAATTGGTTAGTACGACAATTTGATAAACAAATTTTGTGAGGATGATCATGTCTGGGAAAGATGCGATGAGGGGGAGGCAATAAGCGTTCCTTAAGGTTAATATCAAAGTAATAAATATTGTGAATGAACGCCAGACGGGAGACTTTGCGCCTGACGTCTAATAAAGGTAGATTAGCCCTTTGTTTCAGCGCTGAAACGCTCGTGTACGGTGAATAGTTACTATATATGAAGCGCGCGGCTTTGTTTTGAATTTTTTCTATTTGGGCAATTAGGTAATCCTGGTGGGGAGACCATATGATGCTGGCGTATTCAAGCTGAGATCTGACAAAGGACTTAAAAGCTAGTAAACGAGTTTCAGGGGGAGCTAAATACAAATTCCGTCTGATGAATCCTAAGGAACGACTGGCTTTTCCAACTATGTAGTTAATATGATCGTGCCAACTAAGAGTATCGGAAATGAAAACACCGAGATATTTATATTTATTTACCTTTTCCAGAGGGACACCATTGATAGAGTAGTTGCAACTGATTGATGATTTCTTTGTTGTCACAGTCATATATTTTGTTTTTTCGATGTTAATTCGCATCTGCCACCTGTTGCACCATGAAGCAATAGAATTCAAATCGTTTTGAAGTGTACAGGTGTCGGCTGTATGTACTATTTTTTTATACAGCATACAATCGTCTGCGAAGAGTCGAATTGATGAAGAAATATTAACAGGGAGATCATTTATATAAATGAGAAAAATAAGAGGTCCTAGCACGGAGCCCTGGGGCACGCCAGACTTAACATCCGTGCTTGATGATAACTGATCAGAAATTGCAACAGATTGGGTTCTATTCGTAAGGAATTGTCTAATCCAAGATATAAGTGAGGGGTCCATATTCAACGTTTCAAGTTTATGTAATAACCGCTGGTGTGGTACGCAGTCAAACGCCCGAGAAAAGTCTAGAAATATGATGTCGGTCTGTTGGAGCGAATGAACGTTTTCATAAAGATCAGTTACAAGCTCGAAGAGTTGCGTTTCGCACGATTTGCCTTTTCTAAAGCCATGTTGTCCCTCAAAAAGAATGTTATTCTCCAAAACAAAATTAATAATATGACTATATATGACATGCTCTAAAATTTTACAGGGAATGCTCGTAAACGATATAGGTCTGTAGTTATTTAAACATGACGTGTCACCGGACTTGTGAACAGAAATAATTTTTGCATGCTTCCAGTCATTCGGCAAATTCCCTTCTTCGAGGGATTGCTGATACAACAAAGCTAGAATGTCACTAGAAAATGGCTGCGTAAGTTTCAATAATTTAGTGTTAATGCCATCTATGCCTGGCGAAGAATGATAAGGGAGGCCTTCTATGATTTTTTCTATACCACGTGAACAAACAGTGATTTTATCCAAAAACGCATGGTCATAGGTCAATTCACAAGAAGGTAACGGAAACGATTCGTTGGTAAAAACTTCACTAAAACATTCATTAAAATTGTTAGCAGTTTCAAGGTCGGTACATCTATTTCCCTCCGCATTCGTAAAGCTACGATTAGAACTTGTTTTCGGCGAATTTATGCAATTCCAGAATTTTTTTGGATTAGACTTCAGAAGGCCATGCAAGTCATCTCTGTAGAAAGTGTTTTTAGCTTTTTTTTTAATTTCGAGAGCACATATAGATGAATGGGAGTTATACAAGTCCCAAGATAGATTATCGTTGCTTTCCATGGCCCTGTTGTACAAGCGTTTCTTTTATTAAGAAGAGACTTAAGTTTTTTTAGGAAACCACGGACGTAAAGGGTTGTTCGGAATTTTTATTCTTGGAACAAAGTCGTTGAGAATACGATTCAGCTGATTTTTAAATGCGGACCAGTTTTCTTCGACCGATCGTAAGCGGAAGGACCGCTCAAAGTTATCTAAAAAGATCCTCATAACTGTGCTTATTTCGTTAGTTTTTGCCTTTGAATAGTCATGAATTTCTTTAAACTGGTTGCGGGGGTGCTGAGTTGCCATTTCGACTTCGATTATCACCATTTTGTGATCCCTAATCTCTTCAAGAACATTTACGCGCTTAATTATGTCAGGGGCAGTCGTAAAAAATAGGTCTAGAATGGAGGTTCCTCGGGTAGGCTCAAGAACAACTTGTGAGAGGTAAAGAGATTTAAAAACATTCAGGAACTCTATACACTCGGAAACATGTCTACAGTCTGGTAGTGGTTCACAAGATATCCAGTTAATTCCTGGATAATTAAAATCTCCTCCAAGAAATACAGGACATCCGGGATAACGAGAAATAACATCATCAAGGTTAATACAAAGATCACGGACAAAATCAACGGTAACATGTGGCGGCTTGTAGCATACACCAACCAGGACATAAGACATGGGACATAGGACATGGGACAAGTAAGGCTTTCGCCTTAATAACAAAAATACTATCCAAGCATTGGACCTGCCAATTTTTTCCGAACTTTAAGACAGACTTGAAGCTCGACTGGAAATTGCGGCGGTAAGACAAGGTGAGCTCGAAAAAGCTGACGCTTGGTTTGAAGTTCCGCCGCCATGTTCAGTCGAACTTCGATCTGGCTCAGAGAAGTTTAGCTCGCTCACAGAGGCTGTGCCAGGTACATGGATGTAATATATATCCCCGAAAAGTAGCTTATCAAAACAAAACACAGCTTGAAAGGCAGTTGTTGAGGCTTCACAAACTCTAGTAGCTTCCGCAGAGCAAGACGTAGCGACGGTATAAAGTATTTTCACTTACAGGAAAGTGTGTGCCTTTAAACGTGTAGGCGTTGGAAAGTACCATCTCTTTATCTTTGTAAGAAAAAGGTTTTACAATTATTGGCCGATGCTTCTGCCTAGGGTGCCTACATGTTTCCGCTGTAGTCACCCTACTTCTGCCGACTGCTACAGTTACCAGAAGCATGCAGTGCGCTCTTTCAATTGATAAAAGTTCGATCCCTAACCTACATCTATAGCAACTTTTTCTTTTCAAAAAAGAAAAAAAAAGAACATTTGTCAGCTGCGTTTAGTTCTCTTCGTTATCACAACGGGCCCTGAGCTCCGCTATCTCTGAGACAGCTGAAGCTATTTGTGGCGCAAACTCCGCTCTGTTTATTATGACGCCGACCGTTTTCATCGCTGAAAGCTCGTTTTCCACCAGAGTGACACGTGTTGTGAGAGCAGTTACCGATTCTTCGGTGGCACGCTGTTTTATCCTTAATTCGCGAACTTTCCCAAAAATATTGTCCTAGCCTGTTTGTATATTGTTTGATTAACATGAAATACATTATTAAGTAGTTCTTCTTAGGCTTTGGAAATGGGGCCAGGTTTAGTTAAGATATCCTCACTGAGGAGCAAAAGTGGATCACATCTAACGCTGTCGAAAAACGTGATAATCGAAGCACTAAGGGTGCTATAGAATTCTAAAGATTCGGGGTACAACTCATAACATGCCCTGGGGCCAGGCAGCAAAAAAAGACAAACCGTGGTTATTTTAAAGCCATGGTAATCAAAATACTAACATGTAACGACACCGCAAAAAAACCTTAGGCATCCTGGTCGAGCAGTTACTGCCTGGTCACATAACGATTCTGTCAATAGGGCCAAAATACTTCCGCACGCACATTATATTTTGGTCTTGGGTTCGACCGTCGGGCGAAAGCGCAGAAAAAATCAAGATAGACCCTCTAAAAACAAAACGAGTAGCATAAATAAATAAAAGTAGTACGAGGTCCCAAAGCACGAAAGATAAGTGGCTCGGGTCTTTTATTTATCTATTTCCAACAGCATCTACGAATTTCGCATCCCCTTCCGCTTTCTATTTTCGTAACACGAATTCTGAAGCCTAATCTAGAATTACACACCCTTATCTTTATTAATCCAACTGCTGTAACACAATCTGCGCTTTAAAAAAAACTGGAAAAAAACGGTGCCGAAATGTGTGTTTGCTGATAAACGGCTTAGTTGACGCGACGTTGGAGTCGGCGGAAGTCAGACGCTCGGACAGCTAGGACTGGGATTGTCTCGTGTCGCTTTTCTAGCATATGGAATACCAACGAAATAAAAACAAAATATGACCAGACGGCATTGGGGTAAGAACAGGAAAGTATTCGCTCATTCAAGAGGAGCCCTTTTCTGTTTGAATCGGGAGAGAATCCAGACATCTAACCGAGAAAATCGACACAAAGCGTGTCAATATGCACACAATGAGTGAGAGTGTCACGAAGAAAGGTGTGCTCACCGGCACTCCGTGCCAGTGTTGCCGCACTGCCACTTCGATTTCTCCCTCGTCGAGAGGCGAAAATTCCCTTTTTTTCCCACCACACTATTTTAGTGGCAGAAGTCGTTTTTAAGATACGCATGACGCCGCCAAGCATATTTAAATGAAGCAACACCTCCCCTATGTTTTTGTTTTGAACAAGTTTGCATCGCATAAATTACGAAATGTGGGAGTTGACATTCGGCAAACTGGGTCTCCCTTCCCTTCTCTTCCACATTGGTTGAATGAACCAGTGGAACTAAATGAAGGCAAGCGGGCCATTAACTAAACTAAAATCGCCTGCTCGTTTTCGTGATGTAAAAGACCACACCCACTGTGCAATCCGTGATCTATCGCATTGACAGAGGACGTGCGTGCGTAGCTAGCGGTGAGGAAAGCGCGCGTACTGTATCGGCAGGCTTGCAGCCACTTGCAGCACGCACATGATGTAAGTCGTGATGAAGTAGATTGGCTCTTCAAAACAGCAAACTGTCTGAGTAGCTAGTGCCACTTTCTTTCTCTTGTTCGATGTAGATAAGAAAGTTACAAAATTCCGGTTTAGTTTTTTATTAAAAAAATATTTCCCACGTTTTACATGTGTTTAAATTCTGGTTTCCTTTTCCCTAGCTGCCATGCTTTTTCCCAGAATATGGGAAATTTCCCACGATTCGGCAACACTGCTCCGTGCCCCCTCCCGGAAAGAGACGCAGGTTACCCGGAAGTGGTGAATGTTGATGATGATCATGATGATGAAAGAGACGCAGGTTACCCGGAAGTGGTGAATGTTGATGATGAATCACAAAGATTGAACTATAAAGTCGATGGGTCTATGAAAGTGGGAAGTCATTCATAAAATCGGTCGGGGGGCAGTTTTAACGGAACACAGAATTTGGGAGGGATATAACCTACACCCTAAGTAATAAATCTGTAGTGTCCACTTTCCCGCAAAGCACTTGGGGAGTCAATCGCTTTACCCAAGGAGTGAACTCGGCAAAAAACGAGACTGATAGTGTTAAGACCTAGGGATAAAAAAAAGTCTGCGCTGTGGGATTGAGTACAGTGAGACATCCTGCTCCGTGACGCAGAGCAGACAGTTTTTAAAGATCCTCGTCATTCGCCGAGTCCCCTCCGGAGCAGGCGAAAGCTCACCGAGTGATTTGTCGGAAAGTAGACTCTCCGTATTTCTTGGGGCGTGTTGTCGGTGACGCGGACCAAGCTCGACCTCCGGCACGGGCTCACATTGCCTGTGTGCGAGGGTAGAAATCTCGCATTCAAGGCAGAATTTCTAGTGCAGTGCGTGAGCTGCCGTCCGATCTCAACTATGCATCCAATCAAGATGACGACACAGGAAATGTTCCACTTGTTGTGTGCTCGCCACCGACTGGTAGCGCCACCTGCATGCCGGGGATTTGGGAGCGTTGAAGTTGTCTGTGCTGCCCGGGGGACCACCGCTTTTCCCCGCTTGCCGTTAAAGGGCAACTCCGCTTCATTTTTGATATTTAGAAAACTATGCAGCCCTCTTCAGTATCATATAGGAAGACCCCATGTCAAATATTACGATCTAATTCCGTCTATATATTTAATAAACTGGCCAGCAAACTTTCAAACGAGCCAAGTCGCCGAAATCTGCCAACTCTAGCGTGCGACGTGAGGCGCAATCGTCAGCGCAGTCAATGCGACGGGGTTGGAGCGGCCAACGTTGAACCACTACGCCAAAGGCATGACTACGTCATTCTCACGTTTTGGTTGTTTTTACTTCTCGGAGCGAAATTGAACGATGACGTCATGAGTTTCTCCTCCCGGTGTTGGCTCTACGGCGTCCACGTGATCACCGTAACGCGGATGCGCTAGTTTGCGCTGCCCTGCGCGTTTATCGCAAGTCCGGTTTCTCCGCTCCCCTCTCCTCTTTCGTGTTCTCCCTTCCCCCTCTCCCCGGGCCATCACCGTCCACGCCATGCGAAGCGACCTGCCCGCGTCGCGTGTCCTGTACCTCGCGCCTGCGAACGTCACAAGACCACGTGGTTCGACGTGACGTGGCCATGACTCTGAGGACACGGGACCAATGTTGCCTGACGCAACCGAAGTTTCGGTTTCGGTATCGGCTGATGTTTAAATTAAGATTACACAAATAATATTCAACATTTCGCGAATCCGAAGACGTAGAGCTGTTGAGTAGTACTTTGTGAAATGGAATCACATGTAAGCCTAAATTTTTCGGAATTGAGCGGAGTTGCCCTTTAAGAGTCATGTTAACAAATAAACAGTGAAACGTTCCGACGTTGGTTCCGACCGATTCTTCATACATAACATGGTGTCAGAGACTCTCTCGAGCTGAGTTCAGCTTCACGCGCCGCTAGGCAAGACGCTCGGCAGGCACACGAGCATCGAACGCTCGGCGTTGCCACTCGCTGTCAACCCAACGGATCACCGTTAGGCCTACTGGTCGGAACAATGAACGCGTCGTCACAAGCCTCTCAACCGCCGCCGCAGCCACCACCGCCATACCAACTTTCAGCACCGGAGCCATTCACGTTCGTACCTGAGCACTGGACGACCTGGAAGAGACGATGGGAGCGTTTCCGCACCGCCTCGGGCCTACAAGGGAAGACCCAAGCCGAGCAGGTAAACTCGTTCGTTTACCTCATGGGACCCAAGGCAGAGGAGATTTTCGCCTCCCTCCCCATCCCTGCGGACAAGACGGAATCCTATCCCGATGTTGTCGCGGCATTCGAAAACTTTTTCATCGTGAAAAAGAACGTCGTGTACGAGCGCGCAGTGTTCAATAGCCGCTCACAGCGTGAGGGAGAAGCAGCAGCGGATTTCATCACGGCGCTGTACGCGCTGGTGGAGACGTGCGACTACGGCAACCTCAAGGATGAGCTCCTCAGGGATCGCATCGTCGTCGGTGTGAGAGACAAAAGACTGTCCACTAAGCTACAGATGGAAAGCGAGCTCACTTTGGAGCGAGCGGTGTTGCTAACGAAGCAAACGGAAACTGTTGGCCGGCAACAAGAGAATCTCAAGCACTCTAACGAGACAGCGCCTGCTGAGACAGCACATGTGGACAGGCTACAGGCGCCACAACAAAGGGCTAAGAAGTTTCACCCTAAGTGTCCACAAAAGCCTTCAGAGGATCAGCCACGTGCAACCCAGTCATGTTTTTGGTGTGGGAATGCAGTCAAGCACCCAAGGCAGCAATGTCCTGCAGCCAAAGCTCGATGCAACAAGTGCGGAAAGCAAGGCCATTTTGCATCAGTCTGTAAAGCCAAGCGACTCCGGCAAGTCGCCAAGCTGAATGAAGGCACGTCAACGGAGAAAGACTTCTTCTTCGCAGGAACGGTCAACACTGGGCACAAGAAAAAGCCGTGGAAAGTCAACGTCGTCGTGGGCGGTCAAAACGTGGAGTTTCGCCTAGACACAGGAGCGGACGTTACCGTGATTCCAACAAGTGTACTGGCAAGGCTGGACAAGGGGACAACACTCCAGAAACCCGACATGCTCCTTCTTGGACCAGCAAAGCAGCGGCTGGACATCGTGGGGGTGATGCAAGCAACAGTAGTATACAATGGGAAAAGTACCGTGGCGAGCCTCTACGTCACGAAGGACCTGGACGAGCCTCTTCTGGGCTTGGACCTCATCGAACGCTTTGGTATCCTCTGCCGAGTGAGTAGAGCCGAAGCAGAGCCATGTCTCGACCCAGTCAACGAGTTCCCAGAGGTGTTCCAA
Organism: Ixodes ricinus; assembly: GCA_037355805.1. Lineage (NCBI taxonomy): Eukaryota > Metazoa > Arthropoda > Arachnida > Ixodida > Ixodidae > Ixodes > Ixodes ricinus. The sequence goes on from JAZHYW010037672.1 coordinate 64,094, forward strand.
GGTTTGGGAGAAGCCCCTACACTTGCAAAATCAAGCTGAAGTCGCCGGTAGAGCCTGTGGCAGTCACATCACCGCGACGCATCCCAGTTCCCTTGTTGAAAGCTGTGGAGCAGCAACTCCGAAAGATGGAAAACGAAGGAGTGATCACCACTGTCAGTGAGCCAACAGATTGGTGCTCGCCAATCGTGGTAGTACCGAAAAAGGATGGTGACATACGCATCTGTGTGGACTACACCATGTTGAACAAGAGCGTGCAGAGAGAGTATCATCCAATTCCAAGTGTGGAGCCGATTCTGGCTACTTTGGGACAAGCTAAGTACTTCTCCCGTTTGGATGCTTACTCTGGCTTTTATCAAGTGAAACTGCACCCCGAGTCAACACTGCTCACCACCTTCATCACTCCATTTGGTCGGTTCAAGTTTAACCGCCTCCCTTTCGGCATCTCCTGTGCTCCTGAGCATTTTCAAAGAATGACTCATCAACTCTTGGAAGGACTTGACGGTGTTGCGTGTCATATCGATGATATTCTGGTGTGGGCCAAGACCAAGGAAGAGCACGACAGTCGCCTGCGTGAGGTCTTAGGCAGACTGAAGGAAAAAGGGATCACGCTTAACCGTGAAAAGTGCGTGTTCGCCCAGGAAACAGTCAAGTTTCTGGGACATGTGATCAACAAAGACGGCGTCACCCCAGACAAGGAGAAGATAGCGACCATCGTAGACATGCCACCTCCAACAAACGTCGCAGAACTCAAGAGGTTCCTAGGAATGGTGAATTTCATCGCGCGGTTCATACCGAACCTGGCAGTCAAGACAGGACCCCTGAGAGATCTGCTTCACAAGGATGTTCCATTCAGCTGGGACAGCATGCAACAACATGCTTTTGAAGATGTAAAGAATTGCCTTACATCACAACCAGTGCTCGCACTCTACTGTCCAACAAAGGAGACAATCCTGTCTGCTGATGCCTCAAGTTTTGGCCTGGGAGCGGTCCTGATGCAGCGCCAAGAGGACAAAAGCCTGCGAGCCGTCGCATATGCATCGAAAACTCTGACAGAGACAGAGAGGGGATATTCTCAGATAGAGAAAGAGGCCCTTGGTGTTACGTGGGCATGTGAGAAGTTCAAGGACTATCTCATCGGTCTAAGGTTCCACATTGAAACTGACCATAAGCCACTCATCCCCCTCTTCACACGGAAACCAGTGGATGATCTTACACCAAGGCTACAACGGCTGCGTCTCAGGATGATGCGCTACGACTACAGCATGCAACACGTGCCCGGCGGGGACCTGGTTGTTGCTGATGCCTTGTCTCGTCAACCACTGCAGGGACAGGACAGCTCGCGCCTCGCAGAGGAAGTCGCCGACTTTGAGCAAGCCCTCATTCGGCATGTGAGTGTCCCAGATGTATGTCTGCAGAGCCTTGCAGATGCACAAGACCAAGACTCTGTTTGCAGAGCTCTGAAGAACTATGTTCAAACAACTTGGCCGAAGACAAAAACACAAGTGCACCAGGAGTGCTTGCCTTACTGGCAGTTCAAGAACGAACTTACGTTGCATGAGGGAATCCTCATGAGAGGGCAACGCTACCTGATACCTGTTTCACTGAGATCCTCAGTGCTAACTTCTCTCCATGATGGACACGAAGGCATCATCAAGTGCACAAGACGAGCCCAGCAATCCTGTTGGTGGCCTGGTCTATCAAAAGACATTGCTGACACTGTGGAGAAATGTGTCAGTTGCATGAAGCAGAGGCAACCTCGTAACCAATCACTCATGCCAACTCCCTTCCCTGACCGACCGTGGCAAAGAGTAGCCATGGACCTTTTTCATGCCAATGGGAAGTGCTACCTTGTTGTGACGGACTACTACTCCCGCTACATCGAGATAGCATTGCTCGAAAATCAAAGGCCAGAGACCGTCATCCTCAAGTCGAAGTCAATCTTCGCAAGACACGGGATTCCCGAGACAGTTGTGACGGACAATGGACCACAGTTTCGCTCTGAATTTCTGTGCTTTGCAAGAGACTGGGGTTTCAAGCATGTCACCTCAAGTCCCAAATATGCCCAGAGCAATGGCTGTGCCGAGGCCGCAGTCAAGATTGCGAAGACTAAACTCACGAAGTCATCTGATGCCTACAGAGCACTGTTGGCGTACCGAGCAACACCTTTAGAGAACGGCTTCAGCCCTGCCGAATTGTTGTTCGGCCGGAGACTGCGGACACATGTGCCAATATCAGCGGAGCTGTTGAGGCCTTCTGTACCAGATCATCATCAAATCGAAGACTTTGAGCACAAGGCTCGAAAACGCCAAGCGATCAACTACGACAGGCGACATGCCGTAAGGGATCGACCAGAGTTCCAGCCGTCCCAGAGGGTGTGGATCACCGATCTGAAGCGCGCAGGGACAGTGCTCAACAAAGCCGAAACACCTCGTTCCTACTGGATTGGCACTGACCAGGGCATAATTCGCCGTAATGCCAAGTTTCTCGTCATCGATCATCGACGATGCAACATTGAGGAGGACCTCATATCTCTGTTTAGGGTTATACCCGACTTCCCAGTGGACGGTAGCATCGAACAAATTTATTGACTTTGACACCCCCATTTTCTAAACATCCCTTGTGTGTATACAACGATAACTTATTATTATTATTCTAGTTATTATTGTGCATTGATTAATGCGCCAGCACAAAAATCGCAATGTCTCGTACTGCAATGAATAAACGGATTGATCGATTAACTGAATGATTGGTATTATTACTATATAGTTTCGTTTATATTTAGTATATGTCAATAAGAGCACGTTCTGTTTTTCTAATTCCTCGGTCGACAAGCTAAGGACAGTCTATCTGAACACCTAAGAATCCACCAAACCGACATCGCGTCGCCATGCACTGCACCAAGCTTAATTTTTAACGATTTTGACCCCCATCCTATTACTCGATCGGACTTGGAACTGGAAGAGCGTCCTACATTAAGTGTTAACATTTCTTTTTTTATAGCTTACCACGATTAGCATAGTTTCTATACACCTCTCCGAAAACGCTTCTAGGCCGCCGCCATGTTGCTGATGCTGATGCGGCTAGTGAGACTCTCGCGCCCTCTATCAGCTAGAAATTTTCTGCCACTCTCTGGGACTGTGAAGACCCGCTCAGCGCGGTTCTCTACCTGTGTTTTTGCGGTTTTGCATTCGACGTTTTCTCGCCCCTCTTGAAAGTTTCCACTTAATTTTTTTTTATGCGTGCTGCGTACCCTTTGTGTGTTATCTTCTATTGTGAGAAATAAGGCTGGTAAAAGTGCCTGCCATTCAAGCTTTTCTGCTTGACATTCACAGGAAACGAAGGAGGTGAAGGACGTCGAACGACCCTCGACGCGATTTTGGGAACATTGTTCTCCCCCTCCCAGAGATAATCCGCGTAGAATCCTCAGTCATCTCCAAAAATAGTTGTCCGGGTTGGGGTGGGAAACGGGCAGACTTGTGCCTATCTCAAATACTCTACTCAAGATACTGTATCTTAAATACTTTTTGGAGTATCTTGGTATCTTGCAAATACCTTTGATGGAGAGTATTTAATACTCTATCTTAATTACAATTCCGAGTATCTTGTACTCATTATCTTAAATACATTTTTGACATTCCGCCATTTTCCGAGTTTTTCGGTATGAAGTGGCGTGGGCGTGGCACGAGCAAACGTGAACATTCTTTCGAGCAACCGAATCCTGTTGCTAGCTCCGATTAGCCACAGTGAATTTAACTCAGCTCGTGAAAATATCGCTTTTTTGCCGACTGTGACTCATATTTAAGCCCAAAGTTCGTACAATGAAGGTTCTCCCCTTGCCTTCCCAAAGGCGCCTTTTGTTTCTATAGAGTTTCCCCCAAAAAATCCTGCAACAAAAGGTGTGGTTTTACGGAAGTAAAGATGCCACCCTGAGGCGCAACGCAGACCGGGAAACGACCTACGACAACAATGCAGACTTGAGTGGTCAAGAAAATAACAAATAGAAAAAAATGAGAAGCGGACACACACAAAAAAAGTAGACATTTTTGTTTTGCTTTTTGCATATTTGACCCCGCTAAAGCGAAACGTCGAGGATTTTTTTTCTTCTTTTCTTTATGTTGTCAGTCCGGCACTTATTGCTCTCGCGAACATTGTATTGCAAGCGAACATTGATAAGCAGCGGACAGTACAGTAAACGAACTGGGAGCTGGATGAGCTCTCAAAATGCGACGTTGGGGACACCCCCAACGTCGAGTGCTTTTCTGAACGCAACCTACTTGAAGAAGGTGCGACCCCTGCCGTGACTATTATGAGAGTTCTCTTTGTTTTTGATTCACCCAGATCCGTGTCCCAAGTTCGTTTATAGTGAACTCCCCGTATAGGAAATATGGATTGTAGTTAAACGATGCGTCTAAGGTGCGCCGCAGGATGTGATATTCAGGGATGTCACTATTGGCGAAGCGCTCTGACCCGTTTGTCACTCCCACACGTCGGTGTTTACCCAACACAAGGCCTGCTCACATACCCAGAGGCCTTGTGGGCATGTTCGTGTCATCTTTTTTTAATGGAGCGCGCTGTACAGTGTAATGAAAAAATGCCAACAATTAGTGAAGTGACGTTAAGTGCCGGATCTCCCCGAAAGCAGTCGTCAGAGGATGCGAACTTGACCCACTTGGGCTTTTGTGCTGAGCTGGGCACCGTGCATGCTGCATTGTTCATGCAAGCCAAAGTGGTAACAAAAGAGCCCCTCCTCCCCTCACCGGAGAACACGAACTCCAGCCGAACGCTGACGCCACGTTCGGTTAAGTTAGCCGAGCGCTGAGCCATTGTATTTGTTGCCCCCATCCATCTAGTTCTAAAGTTAACCGCTTGGGGCGCCACGGTCTGATCTCCTTCCCAATAGCTGAAGCGACTCCTTTCTTGTTGTCGCAGAAATGTTCGGTAACATCTATCAGTGATATTGCCACGCGCATTGCCCAGCGAGCGCGTGGCCCAATGGTTACCGCACTTGGCTCTTGCGCTGAGGCTCTCGCGCGGAGGCTCCAGGTTCGATACCAGAAAGCGGACTTCTATTTTGTTTATTCCTTCAACTTGGCATTCTGGTAAGTTCGGGAATTTTGTCGTCTGATCGAGTTAAGCCGGGAACACATTTGCGAAAAAAGCCGAATTTTGTGCGAAAACCGCACACGAAAATCGCACGGCAGCTAGGCTCCTCCCCTTTTCCGAAAATCGGGCGCGGTTCGCGAGATGTACAGCGCCAGATATTTTCGCACGGCGCCTCCGAATTCCGGGCGGAGGAGCTCGGTGAGCGAAAGCCCGGAGCACAACGGAACGACAAGATACGTTCGGCTCGCAACATGGCCGCTCACACAGCTTCGGAAGCAGCGCAGGCGTTCTCATCTCAACCCTCGGAGGAAACCCGTTCTGTCTCTGTCTCAAAGGGTAGTGAGTTCAAAGGCTCGCGTGGCATTCAACGAGCTTTTAATGAGCAGAACGTAAAGGCGCGAGTGAGTACTGAAGTTTTTAAGAGGCGCGAAATATGGGACGCTAGTTCGCCAGACTACCGGAACAGTCTCGTGAGGTCGGAACACTGGAAGGCTATTATAGCAACGGTGCTGGTATCAAAAGGTGAGGTTTTACGCGATGGATGCAGTTGTGCAAGTTTCTTACGAACACGTACATACAAGCCAATTCTTTTCGTCTGTGCATGCTTGGCAGCCACCGGCGCGAATTCCAACTCATGTGGCTCGTCTTCCGAGAATCGCAAGCTACGATTTTCGCAGCCTCCGATTTCCGTTCGATTTTCGGTTCGTTTTTTCGACAAATGTGTTCCCGGCTTTACAAATGTTCTACGCGCCGAACTTTCTACACCGAGTGTTCCAGAAACCCACGCGGGTACAAAAGGTGCTCCGAGTGGCGGTCCGGAGTCAGCCTCGCTCCAGCGGTCGATCCTGCTGTTTCGCCGACATCGACGCCTGCGACGCTAGCCTTTCTCTATTTTGTTTTGAGTACAAGTTCGCCCCATTGAACGTTTAGTTTCTTCAGTTATTCGCCGCCTCATCATTTATCGTTCGTGACAATATTTTGCTCTTTATAGTCGGACTGCATAAAATAGCCCTACGATACCTTTTTTTCCCCTTTTTGTGTTGTTGCGTGCTAATAAACCATTCTGGCAACCCAGATTTGCGTAGCTGCATAATTGTCGTTGTCAATGACGTCGATACAAATTAAGCAAATTGGAAGTATCTTCAAAAGTAACTGAAATACATTTCTAAGTATTTGTACTCTACTCAAGATACTTTACAATGAAAGTAACTTGAGTAGTATTTTAAATACCTTATGAGGCAGGTATTTAGTAACTTAACTTAAATACTTTTATCGAGTATTTTGTCCAACACTGGAAACGGGTCAGTCGCGTTCGTTCCTTTGACTTGGTGCTGTTGTGAAAAAGGAAGCTCTCCACGAAACGGCCCCAAAACGAAGTCACCTTGGATTCCGTCCGATCGTCAAGATGTGACTGTCGTCGACTGTGACTGTGTTATTTGAGATCTTTCTCAAATAAATTTTTTCGGATAACGCTGCATCGTAGTGGTACGTACAATATATTGTTCGAATGTTAACACTTTCTAAATTGTATGTCCGTGTCCTGTCCACCGGTAAACACGTTATTTGTGAGCGTGAAAAATGCATGCCTTTCGGCTTTCTTCTGTTGTAATTTATTTTTGACAGCTAAGCGCTTTGTCGTTTGTCATGCGGCGAATCGCGCGGAGCCGTCAAAACTTGTCGTAAAAAATACACACAAAAACTAGAACTATACATTCAAGTCACATTCGTTCTGTCGCGTGCGTACCCAACAAAACTAGTTTATAGGTTTTTTATTGCTTTTTTTTTCTTCTTTCAAATGTGGTACAATGCTTTCTCGATGACTTCGGGAAAATACGTGCACCATGAAACACAAAATACAGCGGGAAAAGACGAGAATTTAGCCGCCAGCATTGTTTGAAACTGCGCTCTACGCAGGCTGCGCCTATCGAAATCACAGTCCTCTCGGTTAGGGTTAGCAGGGACGCCGGTGAGAGTCTAGCCTCAAACCCAGTGACTGGGCTCGAGAGCGGTTTGCTGCCCCTGGGGTCGAGTGTTTCTTCGAAAGGTGTGTAGAGTACTGCAGCTCCTGACCACTACGAAAGGCTTCTGCTGTGCCTCTCATTCGCGCGCTTTCTTGCGCGAAAGAGACGCCGTCATGCCTTGGGTTAGTAAAGCTTAGTGGCGCCAAGCCTATGACGGTGTTTTGCCTCGATCTGTAGGTAAGCAGCGGCTTACGATTCTTTATCGCGGTAGCAAACGTCGAGTTCTCTTTTGGACACCTGTGCCACGGTGCGATGTTGGAGTTTTGCGTCACTGTGGCAGTGGCGAACAGGTTCGGTCTGTCACTCGCTGGCGTCTGCTCGTCATATCCCTCGTGTGGATGCGCTTGGGAGACGGACGAACCGCAGAGCATGTCGTCACCTGATAAATCGGTCCGCGGAACGTTCCGTCATATAAATCGGCTATTAGAAACGATGATGCCTTGCTATGGAGCCACATGACGCGTCGCAGCCAATGGGAATTCGGGTGCCGTTTTCGCTCAGCCGGAATTTAGGTGCCGTTTCGCTCAGCCAGTGGGTATTTCGTTGCCGCCTCGCTCAGCCAATGGGTATTTAGGTGCCGCTTTTCGTTGCTACAGACATCAAATAATGCCGGCTTCGCTCTATGAGACAGTTAATGCTTTCGCATTAAAAGATACTGAAAATGATCGCTTCAGACTTAAAACTCAATCGCCACTACTCGACAGCTATGCTTCACGGCAGGGGTATATATGTAGTGGGGAAGCCAACCTCTTGCATTCGAGAATTTCAGTTGTTCCTGACTATGTTTGCTTCTCGGCAGGGTGACTCAAATAGTGGGAAAACAAACCTTCTGCACAGTCTTTCAGCCTTTTATTTAAGGGGATACTACAACGAAATTTCGGCGCTTATTTTTTGGTCTATACGTGTTCAAAGGAGCAGTATCACATCGAACACACGAATATCTTGTTAAAAAAGTCACGAAAAGGAATTTTAAGACGAATTAAAAGATTAGCAAAGAGCACCTGGTGGATGTCGCTAACGCCTCGTTTGTAATGCCCGTCTAGGAACCTTGACCAGGGTGCCTACATTTTTCCGCCGCTCCGCTGTTTAGGGTGGCGACAACGTTTTTGATACCTGTTGCCGACAAAGTAGTGTTGCCTACTTCGTTACAATGGCAACCTCTGCTGTTTTCGTCGACCATTTTGTCACACTCACCCGGTCGTGCGCTCGCACTACGCCGCTAATCCTCGTTAGGGCTAGGGAGCGCCCGCCGCTCTCGTTCCGACGGCGAGGTTTCAGCGTGCGATGCCGGCCTGCTGCGTGCCATTTTGTCACGGGAACTCGCGTTTCGTTAAAAGCAACGCACACTTCCTGCTCGCAACTTCAAAATATGAAACACCCGAAGAAAGAGAGCGACAGCAACCACGACCGCCATCCCGCTGAGCCTCCGACTTCTCTTATGAACGGAAACGGAAGTGGCCTCACAGTGTTGCCGGTGTTTCGAGACTTCAGAAACTCAACGTTGTTTACGTTTAGCGAAATAAGAAGTGGGAAAAAATGGCGGTGGGAGAGGATCTGGCAAAGGGTAACAAGAAGTTGGCGCCACCCTAAAGGCGGAGCGGAAACATGTAGGCACCCTAACCTTGAGAGGTAGTGACGGTAACTGTCTCGCCTCTGGCCATGACGAGAAAAGAGGGAAAGGAGGAACTCCCCTCTTCGCGAGAATTCCTTTTGTGTGTCCCAGAAGTCGCTATTGTCCCTCTACGAGGTTATAGAAGATTAACCCGTCACTCAAAATTCGTACAAAAGCAGCCGCTTCGGTGGCTGGAACGACTAGGCCATCCTCTCGACGTCAGGCTCGCCGTAGCTTTGCTCGTCCCGAAACGAACATATGTATAATTACGTCACGATTGCGTTGGATGTCACGTAGCTGTCCGCTGGCTGTTCTCCGAGCGCTTCCCAGAGTGGGCCGTTTATGACGAAAAATACAGCCACCAGGTTCAAAATACAAACGTGCAATTGTCATTTACGGATATTGTGGATCATATTCCGCCTATTTCTGAACATGGCGGGTATATTTCAAATTTTCGTTGAAGTATCTCTTTAAGACAGTTCCTAGTCCGAGTCGTCGTTGTGGCACAGCGGAAGCTTAACAACGTAACACAAAAACGTTGACGCTGACCATAGCAACGAGCGTTTCCTCCGGAAGATGCATCTCGAGAACGACTCCATGCGCAGCCCCGCAGTCAGTAACAGGCAGAGTGCCGTAAAGAAGTGGCACGTAGGCAAACGACTAAAACAAAACATGTCGACCCTATGAGAAAAGCGAGGTGTGTGTGTGTGTGGGGGGAGGGGGGGGGAGAGTCTGTAATGAAAAAGTAGAACCCTCTGCCGACCTTCCTCGGGTAATACTTTCCTTTATTGATCTCTCGGAGGGCATTTTAACCCGGCTGTCATTCGTTGCGCGGTCGAGAAATTGATGAGTGGCCTCAGTCCCGTCATTAGAGGCCATGAAGAGTGAACGGCGCGAACAATGGCATCTCGAGTAAGGAACGACAAAGGGAGATGACGGAAAGGCTGGTCCGGAACAATTGCCCTCGCAGGCGACTTTGGTCCGAACTAAAGTTCCCATACTCCGTTTCACAATACCTTGGCGAACTGTGGAGGCTGCGGCCCCGGCGACCCAATAAGGGCGTCGGAGCAAGGCACGTGATAACACTCCATGGTCGAGGCCACGGAGGCCTTGTTACCGCCAGAGCAACAGCGCCGTCCACGGCAAAAAGTATTATCAGGGTTCTTTTTCTCTTAACTGCAATTTAACTCGCGCGATTTAATCTGTATCAAGAATACATAAACAACAAAGAATAAATACTCACGAATTTATGAGTTTCAATTATATTTAAACCAAAAAAGTGACGCCCCAATCTTTTTTCTCCTTGTAGCGTTGTGGCCGTTGGCGATCGAATCCATGTAATCGACCGCTTCCCCTCAACACATCGCCCTGGCATTAGCACCCACCCAACACCTTCCCGCCACAGATTCGCAAAACATTTAACGTATGATTGTCCCATGAACTGTTCCCGAAGAGCTCGCTACTCCAGCAGACGGCAATGTTGCGGCGGTGGACGTTCATCGGAGATTGGTTGGTTTCGTAGCAGACGATTCTTGGCCAGCAGACGACAGCGGGTTTCTCCGGGCCTCGCATTTGGCACAGTGACACACGCTCCCGTGACGTGGTGTCACGTGCTTCACTCCGGCGCTCTTATTGGGTCGCTGGGGGCCGGGCCTGTAGGGCGCACTTCCGGTCTGAAGCTGTGGGCGGAAGCCACCATGCGGAATGTGCATTCCTGTGTTGTTTTGGAAGAAACGAGATTAAAGCCTACCTTCTTGTCAAAACGCCGCGACTGGGGCTGTACCAAAAGAGTCGGGAAAGGTTTGACGGTCAGTCTGCATGTGTTTTCTGCCTGCTGGGTTTGCCCGAGATCGTTGATAGGTGCCGTGAAAAATAAAAACCAGACGGCGTCGGACCACGACTGCTTGTTCGGGAAGCACTTTCGGTTGAATCCACGGATACTTGTAGTCTTCAGATTTATTCGTTTTGTTCCAGCATGAACGCGGGAAAACCGCCAAGTTGTACGGACCACCTGCGGACTACTACGTTCCGTGAGTCTTCAAGTTCAAACGGCCGCCTGATCGTTCGAACTGTCGTCTGCTCTTTCAAACGTTTCTGCTTGTTGTCGTCTGCTCGTTCAAACGACAAAGGCCCGTAGACCAAGCGTTGACCAGGTAAATGCGATAAGAAGTAAGTGCAGGCCTCAAAATACTTATAAGTTTGAAGGTGGGTTGGGGTAAGTAGGCTCGGTGTAAACAGTAAATACAAGGGGATGTTAATCATAGTTACCAGCGGCCATCACCGACTTGGTAGGCCTGATTCACTTAGTCTGTTTCTGCTTGCGATTTTCAGTATCGACGTTGACCATCTCAGCAACGGTCCACGCTTTGCAGCCAGAGCGACGTTGCGACTGAAAATGGCGAGTAGAATCTCATCGTGCGAATCAGGCATTAGCGCCCATTCTGCGGCGTCCACGCGGAATGAATCGCCGCATGTCACATTATTCACGCGAGGTTTTGCGGTGTAACGAGCCTCGTTAATTTCGTTGAGGCCGCTCAAGTAATCAGCCATTGCCAGAAAGACGTGGAATCAACAATTCCAAAACAAAAAAGAGCACGAGGATCACACCGACGCCGACAACATCGCCTTCCAATGGTTTGTTTATGGGCGACGGCGAGCCTCTTGCCCGCACCCCATCGCGCATACGCGGCGCCGGTGGCGTCCGCTAGGGGCGCTCCGGTTTGTTTGTGAACATGAGTCGGTCTATAAGATCTGTTCGATTCGCCTGAACTGGCGGAACTAGTTCAGCAGTGCAGGAACTGGCGCATTCGATTCAACCGGAAGTTGCACGGCCGCTGCACTGGCGCATTTGATTCATCCAAGTTTCGAACGGGTTCAGGCCCAGTTCCTCAAAATCTTGCACCTACTCAGGAGTCAGTTCAGCGTCCGTGCAGAAGCAGACGAACAAGAGCAGACGACGCCCCTCGTCCGTCTCTGCTCGCGGTGTCGTTTCTCGCAGCTTTTGCTCAAATGTCTACGATGTTTCAAAATAACGCCGATTCGGAGATTACATTTCCTCTCAATTATGAAAATAACGTCCCCATGGCGGACGCGGAATCGAGATTCTAACCGAGGGTACAAATTTATTCGGTTATGATATTCTGAAAGCGTTTTACGCACCTGCTCGCGTAGGTTTGGCTCCCTGTGATAAGTGTTGAAAGATGGGCTCACGTAACCAGTGTTGATATTCTGCTTAACAGACACGGGAAAGGTATTACACTCTTGATAACCCCCGCTTTCGGTTGCTCTTGGATGCATGCTGACGACACCGATACATTGCAGAGATCTGGGATTTAATACATTGGCACTCGCATGCCCCGTAGCTGAGAATAATACTGCATGCTTTGTCCGCTAGAATCTGTGGACGCCCACTAACGGGCCTGGGGAAAACGCCGAGAATTGGCATTGGCTTGGTAGTTCCACGCAGGTCTTTCTTGAGAATCAGAATAAACGCCTCAACTGGCGCCAAAGTGACGGTCGATAACTGTTTTGGCCAAAACGCTCTCGTCAGGCCTTCCTCTTCGAAGTGACCGTTACCGACCGCGCGCTGCCGCCAGTAACTCCCGACGCGAAATCATCCTCATGCCGCGAACGTATCGTCGAAATGCGAAACTCGAGAGACTTGGAATCAATCTACTAGTATTGCTAAATGAATTTGAAGGATACGAACGATTATGGAAACGACAAGAAGCGAACGGCCGTTAAAAATGCAGACAGAAACGCATTTCGTGTAGAAAGCGTTTTTAGTACACTCGAATAATAAAAGTAAAAAAGACATTCACAGAAAAGATTGCGTTTCTATACCTTAAAACTAAGGAAACGCGAATGGTCTCATGAAACTGCGAATAATGAAATGTAGCGTACAACGTAGCCTAGATATACACGAGCCAACGGATGCCGACGACACCTTGCGCCTCCGCTCGGAAAGCCGATCGCAGCGCCAGTCCTAGCGCGGCGGCTGCACTGGTTCTGCGCCTCCGATGCACGACTCCTGCACTACTCTGAACTCGGACTGAGCTAGTTCAGAACTTTCTAGCCGAATCGAACAGACATATAGATAGTGCCTCCTACAAGTAGCGAGATTCCATAAAGCGCCGCTGCATGACGGTGCAGGAAGCAAACGGCGGCGCACAGCAAAAGACTGAACTCAAGGACGCCATATTGTTTCAGCGGAATGTGCTTCGTCATTCGCATCGGTTGTCGTTACTCATAAAAAGAAGTATCGAGGGCATTCAGGTCGAACGTCCTCGGCCCGACACATCTTGACCTCTCCTTATGCGGAGCGGAAGTTCGTCTTCTTCTTTGCAGGGGTTGCGATGATGTCAGAACGCCGAGCTCCTATTGGTTGATTGAAAAATAAAATAGTGGGTAGACCTCGACCTCTGCTAGGTCTACCTACTATCCTTTCAATCAAAGCCAATCAGAGCTCGGCTTTGTTGTGACGTCACCGCAACTCCTGCACAAGCAGCAGTACACTTGCTCTCCGCATTGCTTACTATATATACTACAGCGATACTTGAGTGTACCGGATATAGGGAGTGCTACGAATACCCGCGGCCCAGTGAGGCGGGCGCCCGACGTGGACGCCTTACATGTATGGATATAAGGGTGAACCCTTCTAATCGGGCGGTGCCCTGCGACACCTAGCCCGGGTTTTTAATTTTAACTGCCAGCATATATTTCGATAGATTCAAAACGACAGCGAAGACACATTGCGCGTCTTCTTGCAAACAGCTAGGCACTCGCACGATGATGTTGCGTCCTCCTCTCCGACAGCGCTGGTCAGCCTTTGCTGGAACCACGAACACTCGTGGTGCAACGAGTATAACCGTAGCCTCCAATGGTACGCCCCGTCATGACCGACTCCAAGAGACGCCTCAAGACATACGAAACAGGCTCGCTGAAGAACCCGACCCCGTCCGAACCAGCAGCTTGTGGGGACACCCAACGCGGTGCTCCTGAGGAAGGTGAGAACGGCCTGTGCATTAACTCCGCAAAAACAAGTCAGGACTCGAACTTCGCCCCGAACTCAAGAGAATGTTCATGCTGCAATGAGCAGAAGCCACCCGACATCAAGGATTTCTATGGGATTGCGCCCACTTCAGAGAAGAAACAAAAACAGGCATCAGTGAAAACATCCAACTACCTCCCTTCGCCTCAAAGGGCCATGCCCGACCGCCCCCACTTATGTGGTTTCAATAAAGGTTGATCCATCCATTCACCCGTATCTATAAAAAATCGGCACGCACAGCGACGCTCAATGGGACTTCAACGACGCTGACTAAGCGTTCTTCTTTTCTTTTCTTTTTTCGGACCAGCGACGAGCATAAATATCATCGCGCAAAGCCATACTTGACACCTGACACCGACCATTAATCCCCAAAAAAACTAACCGTTGATTTCAAAGGAGCAAGTAGAACTGTAAAACAGCAAGAAATGAAAAAGAAAATAAAGATACGGTAATTAGTGAACACTTTCAATAACAAAAAAAATATTCTAATTATAATTTCAATTAAGATTTACAAAATGTAATTTAATTTTTTTTTTGGGGGGGGGACAGGAGGAGAGGTGATAACTTGTAATTCACACAGTTACGGTTACGTATAAACAGAATGTTCACAAATAGGCAAATGCACCGAGGTTTTGTCTCAACGTCAACGCCATATGACGGTATATGTGATAACTATTCCAATAAGACTGCCGTCGGTAAAGCGCTGAATCCAAACGGAACTGTGCGAGTTTCTTTTTCCGTGATCTAATCTAGCCGATCTAATCTAATCGATTGAAACAGATCTCCGTGTAGTGACATATTTGAAATGTACTTGAAACATCAGATAATTATTTTTGTGAGTAACTGGTATATTTCTGAGAATGTAATCATGTTTGTGACATAAAGCCATATCCAGATCAAGTAGGCAATAACTGGATTACTTTTTAAACGGTAACTTCGGTACATTTTCTCCATTATAGGTTACGACGGTTAATGAAAAAAACGCACCTAAATTACGAGCTGTCTGTTTTTTTTTTTTTTGTTTTTTTAGAGCAGCTTTTAGGCGCCCGTTTCCGGCTTTAGTGGCGTCACCGTCGCCGTCGCCGTCGGCGTAAACGCGCGTTGCATTATGGATCGTTTCCCATAATGACGTCACACGCGATGTCACGTGTGACGTACGTCACGATCGGCAAAATTTTACCGCTAAATAGGGCGGGAAATGTTTCCGCTAAATTTAGCGGGAAAAGTTTACCTCGTGACGTCACACGTGACGCCACTCAACCCGGGAAAAGAATACTTTATGTATTAGTCCTCGCAAAAAGAGGCTCGACAGTTTGTGAGTGTTTGTGTCGTGATTGGCGTGTTTGGGAGTTTGGGATAGCGAATGGTTTCGAGGCTAATTTATGAAAATAAAGCGAGTAAAAAAACCTCAATCTGGGCATCTTTCTGCGCACGGGGAGACGCTGAAGGCCTGCTAGGTTCAGCATAGCTGACACGGAGTCTCGTCTACCGTATCTTTTCTAAATGAATCTAACTGACACCGACTGAATGTTTTTGTAATTTAGCAATGTCACCCTTCTGGTGTGGGTCCCATACCGTGCAACCGTACTCGGAGGCAGACAAAACGATGGTTTCGTAGGCCAGGAGCTTGACTTCGCTTGAAACATTGTTGAGCCTTCGCCTAAGTAAGCCCAATTTTTTACGGGCCGCTGAACAAATTATATCTATTTGTTGTGGCCATTTCACATTACCTGTAAGGGTTAACCCCCAGTATTTAAACTCCGAAACTTCATTAATTAGGTTAGTTCCCATGTTATAGGTGAACGGAAGATGGGCTTGTTTATTTGCTATCCTAAGATAAACAGTTTTATCACAGTTAATCACCCTGTCCCACTTATCACACCGTTCAGCTACATCATTTAACATGCAGTTAAGAGTTACCTGATCTTCTACATTTGAAACCTCAGAAAAAACAACACAAGCATCCGCAAACAATTGCAGTGAATCATTTACGCCAACGTGTTCAATTAAATCATTAATATTAATAATGAAAAGTAGTGGCGAAAGGACGGATCCTTGATTCTGAATTGCAAATAGCGCTAAGACAAGGAAAAACGAAGAAGTGGACAGGACAGGCGCTATCCTGTCCACTTCTTTGTCTGTCCTTGTCTTAGCGCTATTTGTAATTTAGTATGTATAACCAACTAGCCCGCCAGTATATTTTGATACTGATCCTTGAGGCACGCCTGATTTAACTTCTAGAAAACGGAGTAATTTTTGTTTATATCAACAAACTCCCTGTGGCTTTGCAGGTAGGCCTTAACTCACCTGATCATCTTGGGGGAATTCCAACTTGTTTTAACTTAAAAAGAAGATTGTCATGCCGTAGTTTATTGAAGGCCGATTACCCATTCAAAATCGTGTGTTATAGATGTCAATTGGGTGGATGTGAAAAAAAAACGCCTAAACCTGCGTTGTGTATTAAAAAGTATACTGTTCTTATCCAGATACTCAGTTAGATAGTTTTAAATCACGTGTTACACAGGTTTACACGACAAACAAGTTAAAGATATTGTACGGTAGTTGCAGAGTAACGAAACGCTCTTTTTAAAAACCGGAACCACACGTGCCGAGCGCCCATCATGTGGACAGCCCCACTTAAAAATGGCGTATAGAAGATGACATTTAAGAAGTGTGCAACCATTTCGGCATATCGCTTCAGAAAATTGTTCGGAATTCCCTCACGACCATACGACTTTTTGACGTAAATATTAAGCAACATAGCAAACACGCCTTCATATGTAATTTCAAAACCTAACTCACCTTCCCTTTCATCTCAGAAACAGGAGGGTCAGTTTCGCTTACGACGGAAAAAACGCTCAGAAAATGCACGTTAAACTGGTCAGTCATTTCTTTACTGCTCGTGACGACAGAACCACTGTGAAGAATCTGCTGAATTTCAATTTTATTCTTCGAAAGATACGTCGACGGATCGAATGCGAACGGACGAAAAACATTAAAACTTGTGTTGGACATTGCCTGAATGTGTCGTAGTCCATTAAAACGGTTGGTCCTGAACAAGGCAAAGTAGTATAAATAAATTAAAATAAATAAACTAAATAATAATTTTTGTTGTAAATTTATGACGCATGATCTATTTCTTTTTCTTCTTTATTAAACTGCCTCGAAATATTTCACGCAACAAACAAAAAATTCCAAACAACTCACCTTTCACGCTTTGGTGACATCTTTAGAGCCTTGCATTTTAGAATTCATAATATATTTACTTATTAAATACTATACGCCTTTTTCAATATGTCGCATAGTATCTGTCTATACCTATAAGTCTACACATATATATTGTATCTATCTATATCTAAATGTCTATCTATCTACCTATTGGTCTATATCTATTAGGACTAGGGAGAAGAAATGCATAAGTGACACGTCCTTATCATTATCTACAAACGATTTTGTTTCAGAAACGCGGGCTGAGGAGATAAGGATGACGAATTTGTTTTTCTGGCTGCTTTATTAACATGACATTTCCACTAATCTTCAGTTGAGAGTGCGCCTTGTCCTGTGTCCCTTCTTCTTAGTCCCTGTATTTTTCGGCGCTGTCTTTTCCTTTCCACTGTTTACATTTCTGTGTGATGGGCCAACACGAGTCATTTGCTTTTGTTTATTTTGTTCGTAACAGATGTTTGTATGTAGCGACTCTTGTAGCAATTAAAGGTAGCACATACTAAGCTTCAAGAGAGAGAGAGAGTTGTCGGCCTGTCATAGGAGAGTTTTCGTAGATCGTTCAGATACTTACGATACCCGATAAGGATACGATGCATGTGCAAAGGCGACGGCGCAGTATGGGATATCGTTTTCGGAGCCATCGGAGCGATCTACTAAAACTCTCTTTTTCCAACGTGTGCGGCCCGTCCAGCCCGATGCCCAACAGCAGTTTAGGCGGCTGCTTTCGTAAAGCGCTGACACCGAAATGTCCGCGACGCTTCGATCCACAAATTCCATTTCGGGTTGCCTTTTTTTTTCCCTTTGTCACAGTTCGTTCGTGCACATTTTTCGCGACGGCCAGCAGAAATTCAACGCTCGTCTCTTTTCCTTGTCTGCGGCATTCTCTTTTTTTTTTTAGCTGCTTTAGTTTTGGTCGAAAGATTCCATCGTGATTCACACGAGCGTTAGTTTCATATTTGAATTCATACCAAAGTCAAGAGGTGAGCACATTCCACGGAAAGTATGGAACGAAATGCAGAAAAGTCAATGTATTCACACGGTGTAGGGCCGGAATTAAAGCACTCACGAAGGTATAGTTAAGAACACTCACATTTTGTCAAATTTAACTTTTCTACTTACAGAAAGAAAAAGAACCAGGATTATATACTTCTAAGTTCTACTTAACATTTTCTATGGGCCAAACCTTCAGCGTCAGCAACGCTCAAAACTGAGTACAAAAAGGACCGACGTCGGGTGTCGCGTGTTCCGTTCTTTCTTTGGGAAGTGAGAAAACATAAAGAAGACAGGAGCAGGAATAAATTTATTGCGAAAGAGTTGGCAACTTGGCCTGCTCGGCGAAGGGAGGGTATGAGGAATTAAGTCCAGCACACAAATGAAGCTTCAAATGCAAAGCTCCACAATGCGAGCAAATTTTTTTTTTTCTCGTGCTGGATTTATTTATTCATTCACCCCGGTGGGAGGTGTTCTTCGTCTTGTGTTTTGAGTCCTTCACACTTCCAGATGAGATGTTTGATGGTAGCGCCTTGATCAGCGGAACAACTGCTGGAACATGTGATCGGTGGAGATTCTTCTTCTTGTCTGTGCATTTGATTGTAACTCCACTTACCCACCTCGTCTTCTGCAGTGGCGAAGGCTCTCCGTGCTTTAGAGACAAGCACTTGGGCCGTTCCAGCGGCGTAGCCAGCGGGGAGGCTTATAGGGCTTCAGCCCCTCCAGAAATCCAGCCCACCCTATGATATACACATGCATTTTGAGTATATTCACATATACAGATGCAGTTTGTGTATCCGCGCCCCAAGTCATGGACACCCCAGCCACCTCAGCCCCCCACTCCCCCCCCCTTCAAAAAAAAAAAATGCCTGGCTACGTCACGCCCTTTGAGGTAATGCTCCGGTTAGCGGATTCTCTCGAGGAGGGTTAAAAAATACAGGAGGACCCGTAAGCATCGCTTTTAAGAGTGGAGCGCAGTAGCCAAACTTATAAACCCCCGCTCGTTCTCAAGCCGTGCAAGCGTGTCTGCGTGGTCTGGAGAAAGAAGACGGCTTTTCGATCGGACGCGTTTTCATGTTCTCCGCTGGAAATCACCTATCGGCCTTAGGCCTAGGGAACCCTTCTCCTTCTGGTTCATATAATAAAAACGACTTGCAAAAGATGCACCCGGACCACGCTGCGGCCGCGCCCGCTGCTCCAGGACAAGGACAAGCTCAGGCGACAAACCAAGAAGAGTATCGAATCCTACATCCGCGGTTTTCCCCCGGGAGCTTGTGCATTCATTCTGTTTTCTTCATGCCGACATGTCGGGCAAGTCCTACCGTGCAGTTGATTTTCGCGACGGACTGAGAGACGCCATCGATCTCCGTGAATTGTTGTCCTTTGGACAGTTCCAAATGAGTCACGTTTGGATGGCGACGCTAGTGAGTTCTGAAGCCACGGAGAAGCTGAAAGCGGCAAAAGAACTGACGGTAAAGGGTAAAAAGCGCATGGTCATCGACTCCAACTCGAAAGACGTTAAGCTCAAGCTTCTCTGGCTTCCGTCGTACCTAGAAGATAAAAAAGATTGCTGAAGCACTGTCGCCATTTGGAACCGTGCGGAGAGTCGCGAGAGAAACGTGGCGCGTGCCAGGAATGTAAAA
The DNA here is from genome assembly GCA_037355805.1 of Ixodes ricinus. Lineage (NCBI taxonomy): Eukaryota > Metazoa > Arthropoda > Arachnida > Ixodida > Ixodidae > Ixodes > Ixodes ricinus. The sequence goes on from JAZHYW010037672.1 coordinate 83,738, forward strand.
CATGGAAGCGCTGAACAGAGAGGTCTCCCTTCATGACACGGAGACGTCGGAAGATATTTCCCATCTGTTCAGAGTTGCCGGTATTGACCATTTCATCGTGGGTAGCGCCATTTTGAGTGCGAGAGAGAAAGGGAAAGGGCTACCGGCGCTTCCCCCCTTGCTGGTTGTGTAGAAAGAGGAAAGTCCCGGATGAGAGGCTTGGCCGGTGTTGGGTGTCTGCAGTGCCCCAACTTCGTTCGCGCTTTCTTTTCTGTTTTAAACTCGCAAACTTAATTAGAGCCGTGGTCTTCGATGACGAGAGTTCCCCGGTCATTGGGCCACCATTGCTGGGTGATAGGGTGCACGAATAACGACAGAAAGCGTCGAATACTGCCCGAGGACCTATGTAGCTTGCATGGAATTCGGCAAGGCGAGTGCGGCTGCAATGTTTTTAAGCTCCATCGCTTTCCGCATGACTGGAAATGATGAACCATTCATCAATTTTGGCTTGCATTGGGCCCATTTCAACGTCGCCGTTTTTAGTAATCAACAAGCGATACACGAAACGGGAACCTCAAATGACTTTTGTAAACACCCGGAGCTGCTACAAATCGTTTTGCTGCGCTGCTTTTACCTTACATGTCCGTGTTCTTATATTTCCTTGTGGATGAACGACGAAGACGTTCTAGATGTACTTATATCAAACCGCAGAAAGCCTCAAAGCAGCCACGAATTATTTTACTATTTGCTGCAATATTTTGAGTACTAACCTCCCATTTCTATCGCTGACACGTTCGCTGCCGCTGTTCCCCCGTCGCCGCACTGGCGGATGCCATGACTTGAACAAAGAAACGTGCACACTGGGCTCGAAAACGCAGATCGCAACGCACGAGACGTACCCTGCAGCGACTATCCAGCGCTTGAAAGCGCCCAATCAACAAAAACAACCCACCAGCGGCACTCCACGGAGCGCTTTTTCCGGCTCTCTGCAGGGTATCGTGCAGGAGATCGCGATTCAGGAAAACCGATAGAACTACCTTTTCAACAATTTATAGCCTCACCCGGCGGCGGAAATGAGCATTCAACTAAGTGTTGTAGATGATAAAATTGAGTCAGTCACCACTGCAAGTTATCGATATTAAGATAAATTCAGTTACAATATTTTACAAGCTGAAACAGGAATTATCACGAGAAAACTGGCATGCACCCTGCGAGCGTACCTCATGTTCATCGGCGGTACAGCGTTCGGTGCGCGCTCTATTCACAAAATAATCCGAGCACAGTCGAGAGGATAGCGTTGAGGAAACGTCTTTTCGGGTTACGGGCGCAATCCACTGCCACCGAGACCGGGGTCGTGTGGAAAGCGATGGAGCATTGCAGCCGCTCTCGCCATGCCGGATTCCGTACAGAAGCTGCATAAGTCCTCGGACAGTATTCGTCGCTTTCTGTCGTTATTCGTGCACCCTACGACGGAGCAATGGTGTCCCGATGACCGGGGGACTGTTGCCATCGAAGCCCGTGGCTCTAATTAAGTTTGCGAGTTTAAAACAGAAAGAAAGCGCGAACGAAGTTGGGGCACAGCTGACACCTAACACCGGCCAAGCCTCTCACCCGGGACTTTCACTCTTTCTACACAACCAGAAAGGGAGAAAGCGCCGGTAGCCCTTTCCCCTTTTTTTCTCTCGCCCTCCTTCAGTTTTTGTTTCCTCTTATTTTCGTCACTTGGCTCCATCATTACCCCAGCAGGACACGGCATTGGCCTTTGCGAAGGCTCGTCAAAGAGCTTCGGTGGCTTGGTATCTTGGTAAGACGAAAGAAGGTCAGCACTGTCGGCTGTAATCTGGCGCGTGTGCAAAGCTTACACGGTCCCTTCTGGTCATGTCAGGACGACCACCCTTGTGTCTGTGATGCGAAAACGTTGGTCGCATACGCAGGCAGTGTCGCACCCCAAAGTGTGCGCGTTGCAAGAGTCGGACACGAAAGTGAACTATTGCCAGCCGTGCTACAGGGCTCTGGCACAGAACGAGATGCCATTCCGGAGTTTATGGACATCTTCGAGGTCGTAGATGCCACTGGAGAGGTTCTCCCAGTTCAAGACGAGGCTGCAGGGTCCGGACCTCCGGTTTTCGATAAGAACGAGGGTCCAGCTGCCAAGAAACTCTGAGAGACACCACAAACCAACTTTGTGACGGAGAAGGAAGTGAGACTCAGAGGAAAGCAAGGACGAAGACAACCCGCATCCACGGGGGTTAACAGCAGCCTGCAGATCTTGCTGACGAGCCGACGACGTCCGAAGAAAACGACGACCTACCAGCTTCAGTGGATCTGACCAAAAGCAGCTCCAAGGACAGTAACGACACCAGCCGAAAACAATATGTACCACCTGACATTACTACCGCGCGTAAGCGGAAACTTACCTTGCACACTAGCTGCTAGTGTTTAAACTCAATCCCATAGCCCCGCTCTTCTCCTCCACTTTCTCCCCCTCCCCCTTGCTCTCCTTTTTTCCTTCCTAGTACAAGCCCTCGTTTTGCGACACTAAATGTCCGAGGCTTTCATTCTAGGAAAAATTGACCGCATCTCCACGTGGTGAATGATGTTGATTGCGTTGAAGCTCTGGTGGTGCTTGTCTGCGTAGACGCTGAGCCGCAGCATGCCGAGCTTTTCGTTCGTCTTCATCCATGTCAGAAAGAGAATGTCTGGTATGGAACGTGGTTATATACGCATTTGAGCATTTGACCGCAGCACCCTCTCGTATATAAACGTTGAGCCAATGCATGCAAAGTTTAACGCGATTATATACGCATTTGACCGCAGCGCCCTCTTCTGTATAGGCGTTGAGCGGCTACATGCAACGTTTCATCCATGACATTCCCAGCTTTTGAGTTCCTACCACATCTCAGAGCCCCCTACTCGTCCCGCACTCGTGGCCGAGTGGTTAAGGCGATGGTCTAGAAATCCATTGGGGTCTCCCCGCACAGGTTCAAATCCTGTCAATTGCGCAAACATTTTTTTTTATTTACACGAGCACGTGAGCATCGTGCTCGTGAGCACGATGTTCACGAGCACGATCACGAGCACGAGCAAATAAAATAAAATAATTTTATATACTCAAAGACGCCAGATCGCTAAGTAAATTTGGGTTGACACACTTTCGTTAGCCAGGCAAATGAAAATGAGACAATTATACTCGTTTCACCTTATGTTGACCGCAGCGAAGGCTAGAAGCGCGAGCTCATAGCGTTGGCAGCCGCTCTTAAGTCACGAGGCTTGTGCCGCCGAGATGTGCCCCAGTGCAAGGAGCTCGCGCTTGTAGCCTTTCTGCGGTACATCTTAAAGTGAAACAGAGTATAGTCATATGAATATTTTATTAGTGATAATATCAAACTATAATCGACATGCGCTAATACGACCACATACACCTACAAGCGTTTCATGTTATTGTAAATTATGTACATTGAGTTAAACAAAAAACTACAAAGACACCCTGTCGGAATGCGAAAGCATTCGTATACGTAGCGTATTTCTACAAGCTGTGCGCTGCGCTGAGCCCGGCCAGGCGACCTCTGCGGAGGTTGCCAGGGAGGCTGTGCGGCCGGCTGTTCTGCAGAGCCCGGCCACCCCTCCCTCTTACCGGCGGCCGGGCCGTTGCGCCATGGAGTGGGCTTCTCTGTGGGGTGGCGTTCCTTGGAACTATGCCGCGCGCCAGCCGATGGGATCCATCAATTCACTGCTACAGATGGCGCGGCTGAAAAGCTGATAACGCCGGTTCGCTCACAAGCCACACACGTGCGTAAGAAGCCCTCTATATAAAAAAAAAAGAAGAAGAAAGGTTTGACCGAAAGACAAATGCAACAAACAAGCTCCCGATAGTCTAAAGCCGCGGTTTGTAAAGTTCTGGAATCTGCTCCAATCCGGTTGAGAAACGGTTGAAAGGGTTAGGAATTAGAGCAAACAGTAAAGAATGAACATTTATACAGAAAGGTAGATGAGGATTGGGAGAGGAAAAGCAGTGTAGCGACAACGGTTGGAAGGCGGGGTGATTCGTGTTAACGAGACCTGCTGCTTCTTCGCCTCGATGTTAGAGTAGCACAAGTTACTGTTAGTGGTACCAACAGACGAGCTAGAGAAAAGGGACGTGAAAAACTCATAAAGATAAGCGAATAATTTCATGGACAACAAATATTCCCAGCCTTGACTGAAATATATAAGCGATTATGCTAGCGGCGAGGACGCTTAAGGAGAACCTCGAACCAAGCTCCCCGCCTCGACCGGATGATGTGATCGGAGCCCAACCAGCTCGACTTCGACCCCCGATGCCCCCGGATGGGAATGAGAAATAAGAAAGACCCCTAGAAACACGAGCAACAAGAAGCGAACGAGACGAAGAGACAGATCCAACTACGACAGGAACGAAAACGAAAGCCTTCATTTATCAAATTATTTCTCCAGTCTACAAAAACGTTCATTCCGTTCCATCCCAGCCAGGGGCAAATGCACGAATTTCCAGGGAGGGGGGGGTGTTGCTCAGCGTACCATATGTTTAGGAACCCCCCCCCCCTGCCCTCCCCAGTATCCACGCTCTAAATTTTTACAAATGCAGAAATCAAGAGGGGTCAGGACAACCAGACCCCCCCCCCCTCTAAATCCGCCACTGATCCCAGCCTCTCTTTCCCATTCCTCCTTTTGAGCAGGTTGGGATACACTCTCTCCCGGTCGCTTCGGCTGTACAGTCGTCCCCGTGGTGAGGGGGGGGGGGGGAAAGCGCCAGCGCCGCAAAATCTTGCAAAAATAATTGTGCCTGAAATTTTGCAATTACTCACGCTAAAAAGTAATTAAATTACAATTCATTTTAGCCAAAAGTAATTAATTACAATTACAAATTACCAGGAAAAGTAATTAAATTACAGTAATTGAATTACTACCCAAGTATGACTGGTACGGAGTTGCGACTGGCTTGGGAAGTGAACCAACTGGTCCCAGAAACATTTGTCCATTTTTGCCCTTTCGACGGACTGCAACATTTTGTCCTGCAAGTACAGCACTGAACAAGGATAAGTATTCAGAAGTTGCACAGAGTGTTTGCTGTCTTTGTCTGCAAGTCCACCTGGGAACCCATGCGTCGTGACTTGTTTCGACGTGTATCAGAGGGTGGACTAGGCCTTCCTCATTCGTTTATTCGCCAATTGGTTTCATGATTTCTTTTCTTACAAGACCAGGAACATCATTTTCTTCGAGATGTCTTTCAGAACAAGGTGGGATGCTTTCTTTCAGACTTTATTGTATCCTTTAATGGATAACAAACATGGTGGAACACCTAAAGGAAGCAGTTGATGCTTGTCACTTTTTGTCAGTAAGATTTTCAAGAGACTATCTGACGTCTGTAACACGTAAGAAGTTGACAAGAGATCTTGTATGTGTCCTTTTCAATGCCAGTTTACCGCGCACTATATTTGGCGATGGTCCTGACCAAGATGTACCACGCTGGGTAAAGAAAATGTGCATCCCCTGGCGGCAAATCTTCCTTTCTAAACTGCACTGTTCGGTATTGGTGCCTACCAAGGTGTAGCTACAGGAAAAGGGCCTACATGTTCTGTGGTCAGCGAGAGAGATTTTGGGGTTTATTGCGCAAAAGCTACGAGTCCATCTGCGCCAAGCTAATTGAAAGGATCATTGATACGGAGGATTTCACAAAAATATAATTAGAAAGCTAGAATTGATGTAAACAGCCAATACTACCAAGAAATTCTATTACTCGTTCAAAAGGAACTATAGTATTCTCCACAACGAGAGCAGGATGAAATGGGATATGGTGTTGGAAAAATTCAGGGAAATGAATGCGGCACTTGGGCTCAAGGCCGAACACAACCACAAGATATGCAAAACTATAGTCGGTTACAAGTTAAGAAGGTAGGAGAAGCTCCTCCCACAAGCGTGATGCGCCGGTTTCAAATAATAATAATAATAATAATATTTATTCTGGCTCAGGACAGCCGCGACGTCGCAGAAAGGCCGATGGCCCATACCGTAAAGGTCTGCGACGCCGCACAATACAAGGTTGAACAGTCATGAATATGTACAGATGGCAACGCGTAATGGTGTGAAAATCGGATGAATACAAACAGACGGAAAATGGGGGAAAGGGGGGGGGCAGAGGTCTATGGAAGCACACTTGAGGGCCTGCCGGCAGAGAGCTCTAATGTCCTCAGGGTCATCAGGAATGTCTCCAGTCAGCTCAGGGGCAGAGAGCACCAATTCCTGGCTGCGCGCATCAAGCATGACTCGAGGTGACGTAGCGTACGTGCCAGGAGAGGCTGCATCTTTCCAGTGCGGCAGTTGAAGCGAGGAGCTTCTGAGGGCTTCATTGGGGTTCCCATCAGGTTGCAGAAGAGACGGATGGAATCCACGTCTCTTCTGTGTTCAAGGCTGCGCCAGTTAGCTCCCTGTAGGAGGGCCGTCGTGGATATGTCTCTGTAGGGTGAGAGCGTGGAACGAGACACACTGCGCCTGTAGAGCGTGTAAGCAGCCCTGCGCTGCACACTCTCCAGGGCTTGTTTGAGGGAGTTCTGGGAGGGGCTCCACACAGATGAGCAAAACTCTAGGTGGGGTAGCACCAATCCCGTGTATAGGTGCCGGAAAGCGCTCGGTGGCGTGCCACGTGTGACATGAGTTACAAAGCCTAGTGACCGACGCGCCTTTGCCACAATGCCCCTTATGTGGCCTCCGAAGCTCAAATGGTTGTCGAAACTCACCCCCAGCAGGGTAGTGCTCTGGACCCGCTGAAGGGGAACAGAGTTCAAAACAAGGGGCGGGGGGGGTCAGGCTCTTTGTACCTATGGTAAGTGTCATTGTCACACTTTTCTTAGCGTTGAGTGGGAGAAGGTGGCTTATAGACCACATCTGGCAAGCATCTAGGTCGGCTTGAAGTTCGGGGGTAGGACTGAGATGAGTTTAGGGGCTTAATCAGTGTGAGGTCGTCAGCGAATCCCTCCGCAGTCGAAAGAAGAGTTCACTGGAAACGCTCCTTGTTCTGCTTCAATGGATAGATAATGGCCAGAGAGTGGTGGCAATTTGTCTTCGACCCCCACTTTTTAAGATAGCGAGCTTTGCATTCATCGGGGGGGAACCGAGCCCCTGAATGCAGCCTTTGTATCCATCGAAGGGGGACGCTAATCCCCGAAAGTCGTCTTTGTTTCGATCGGAGGGGAAGACTCTAATGTCCCTCTAGTGGCTTTCACAATGCTAAGTCAAAGTCGAAAGATAAAGCGAATATGTACAGAAAGGCAAGACCCTCCTCGCGCGTTGGCCGCGACGTCACGGAAACGATGGGACGCTGTGGGATGCGGAGGTGGCGGTGGGATATATGATTCCCTTTGAGGGGCATTTGCCGCTACCTTCTTGACTTGTAACCTACTATAGTG